>JAFBJT010088207.1:20462-59393 GCA_016785325.1 Chascanopsetta lugubris
CCACACACACACACACACACACACACACACACACACACATTCATACACACACACACACACACACACACACACACACACACACACACACACACACAGCCTCCCCGATCCCTCCGTCCTGGCGATCCTCCAGTTTAAACAGAAGGTTGTGCTGGGGGGGAGAGTGGGATTCAGAGAGAGAGAAGGAGAGAGAGAGGGGGGAGAGAGGGAGGCCAGTTGCATGTGTGAGTGCTGCATGATTCATGTTGGCCTGTAATGAAGCCAGTCCAGTCTTTTTAAGTGTTTGCTGTGTAATGGAGTTTCAGGGACAGGCCTATCATTTTCTCCAAATAGTGCTTTCTCCACTGCACGCCATGACCCCTCTCTCCACGGCCCCCGCCCCCCGTACCCCCACTGTGGCAACTGCACATTACGGCAGGCCGCACGCGCGCACACACACACACACACACACGCGTGGCGATTACCGACAGCTGCGGGAGTTTCTGAGCGGCAAAAGTGGCCAATTTTCTCTCCCGTCCATTTAAACAACAAACAGGGCGTCGTGTTAAAATGGGCGAGGGACGAGAGAAGGGAAATTGGGCTGATAAGGGTGATTGTGAATCAGGAAGAGAGTGGGTTTGCCGCTGGGAGGTCGCGGTGCACGGCGAACGGTGCCTTAATATTTTTGAGGAATACTTTGACAGCGCTCATATCGAGCAAGTGAAGAAATAAGGTTCAATGAATCGCAGCTTCTCAGGGGGACGGTGCACGTTTGCAACTGAATTGATGCACTCAGCTCAAATATAAACAACTTGACGTCAGGGAATTAGGGTCACTCTGTGCAACATTCATTAAAGGTGCAGTGAGTAAGATTTACTCTAGAGGTGAAGCTGCATGTTGTATCCATCGCCTCACCCTTCTGAACACACAGGGAACCTGTGGTCGACTTCAGTTGTCATTAAAACTCAAAAGATGTTTACTATGTACACTTGTACGACTGAGAAAACATGGCTGCCTCCATCGAGAGGACCCCCCCCCTCATGTAAATATACATAAATGGGCTCATTTAAGGATAATAGGGAAAAGATACAACACTTATGTGATTATTAGTTCATGAAAATTACAGAATGTAATGTTTTATAATATTTTTTATAAACAACAAAAATGACCAAACTATTATACAGTGCACCTTTAAGCGGTGCATTTTTGGGTTGCATTCAGGGGTCCAGCATGAAGCCTTTGAATAATGAATGTAGTCAGTGAATGACCACCATCAGGACAGAGATACAAAACTGTGTGTGTGTGTGTGTGTGTGTGTGTGTGTGTGTGTGTGTAGGGACAGTTTTACCAGAGCAGATTGTAGAGTGTGTGTACAGACCAGACCTGAGATTACTGAACAGATTGCACAGCTGGCAAGCAGCCCTGTCCTCACACACACACACACACACACACACACACACACACACACACACACACACACACACACACACACACACACACACACACACACACACACACACAATGCAGAGCCAGAAAAACAAATATTGACAAAGTATTGATCCTTGGTGGATTGGTCCATATTGACAAGGCACTAATGCCATGAATATCATTCTGGTCCATGTGTTAAGTCACAAGTGGTCAAACTCCCTAATTAAAGTGTATTAGCAACAACAAACCGCACAGTTCAAATGGAATCACAGAAGTGCCGATCACCTGCGATATCTTACGGTGAACAAATTGTATATGAGATGTAAGTCATCTTAGGAGTTAAAGGTCATTTGCTGGAAGTGGAGGGAAAAACACATTTATCATCAAAGTGTAGGAGTAACCTTTAAGAAACTCTCAAGTGACCACGTTATTAATCACATGTTTGCTTGGAGCAGGGACAGCCAATGGGAGGCCAAGACTCGCTGTACTCTTTGTCCATTGTTCACCCTTATAAAATGTTGGCTGTCCACATGCACATTGATGCAATTTGAACAAATGTTATATCTGAGTGAAGAAAATAGAGCCTGACACCAAAACATTGCAGTGTGTTTACTGTGCATTCATCAAGATAAATGGCTTTATCATACATTGATGGAATCACACATTTCTCATCCTGCAATACTGCTTTGTGTTCTTGCTCTTGTTTAAGTATTGTGTATATGTGCATGGCTTTGTATCCATACATTATTATTATTATCATTATTATTATCATTGTTGTTGTTGTCTGACTCTATCCCTGTCGTGTTGTGCAACATGGAAGCACAAGTGCAGAAGTGTAACTTTCCAGTGCTTCATGCACCAGTGCGCAGCTTTCAGGAGACAGCGCGTGCGGCCCACCTCTGCACACACTTCTAATAATACATCCATGTGCAGCTGTCAGACACTGACACATCAGAGGGAGGGAACCTGTCACATCAACTGGAAGCTGATGACTTTGCAGTGATGGAGAGGCAGTAGCTCCACGAAGAGTTTCAGAGAGAGAGGAAGAAGAGTGGACATTACAAGCCAAATAGTGTTTTCTGAACTTCTGAGACTGACAGTTTATACTGGTGGTGGCACTAATACAAGTCTTTGACTCCAAAACCAGGAGAAAAATATCCACAGCAATATACAGATGTTAAAGGTGTAGAGGAGTACGATTGTGTTCATTTTCATCACTTCAAGAAATATTACTAAACAATTATATACTGACATCTTCATGAATGTTTAATCACTTAAATGGTTTCCCCCCGTTATACCCTTACATGAGCCCAAATGTATATTTACATGAGGAGCGGGTCCTCTCTGCCGGGACCGCCATGTTTTTACAGTAGCCCAGAGTGGACACACATTTTAATGGCAACTGAAGTCGGGCACAGGTTCTCCTGCATGCTGAGAAGGGCGAGGGTGATGTAATGGATACAAAATGCAACTTTACCTCTAGATGTCAGCAAATATTACACACTGCACCTTTAATCTGAGATGTGAAAATGTGATATGAGCAACAGAGCAATAATTGACAAGTGAAACTGAGGGTAAAACAACCTGGAGTAAATGCTAACAATTAAAAAGAATGCTAACACAATTCATTCTAGATTTCATTCTGACAAAACAATTAAAGATGTGGATGCCCTGTACAAGTTTCACTTATGCAATAAATAGTAAATGTTATATACAAAAGTCCAGGCAAAGTGTCTGGAGAGGAAGTGCACAAGAACAACACTTTGATCCGTCACAGTTGGACACGGCTCCACTTTACACTCCGTTAAAAAGAGGCTGACCTCTGACCCCGGCAGGTGGGTCAGCTGCGCACTTGCTCCGGGTGACATAAGTGCACATGCTCCCTCATTCTTGTCCTTATCCGTCCCTACTGGTTAATGGTTACTCCTCTGCGCTGACTGCCTCTGTGCATTGACTTCAAGAGAGGGAGGGGGGGGAGGGAGGGGGAAAAAAGTGGAGGAGGGGGTGTTGGAAAAGTTGGCTCTACTTTTTCCCGTACATGGAACACCTGCCATTCCGTGCCATGCCATCCCTCTGACATGTGTAACTTGGCTTTGTTGCTCCCGGGATGCAGAGGCAGGCCTGCCTTTGTGCGTCCACTCTTTGTTTTCCCCCGAGGGTAAAGCGAGAGAGAGAGAGAGAGAGAGTGAGAGAGAGGGGGAGAGATGGAGAGAGGGGGGGAGTGTCTACGAGTTGAACAAATAAACAGCAGAGAGCACAAGAGACAAAGCCAGGGAGAGAGAGCACCTGCCGAGGGCTTTGTGTCTCTTAATAAGCCACTCCACTGTCCACCCCCCCCCAAACTACCCCCCACTACACTGTCCACCCCCCCCAAACTCCACCCCCACTACACTGTCCACCCCCCCAAACTCCACCCCCACTACACTGAAGAACGACAGATATGTAAACCTGCACAGAGAAGTAACACACACACATACCAAGTCTATTATTTATGAAGTTGTTCTCAAAGTTTGTTGTCTCTTGTTATGAAGCTTTTTATTGAGCTGAATTTAAATCTGTTGAAAAGTTGTGAACCAGGGAGGAAGACTGTGCCACTTAAAGGTCCAATGTGTAAGATCAGGGTGGAATTCTTTCCTTTAGGTGAAATGTGCAGACATTTTGAGTGAAGAATAATCTGAATATGAGAAGTCTGGTTTGTGTTACTTTAGGATAAGCCCTTTGGATTTAGACAGGGAGCAGATTGTCTCTACAGAAGCCGCCATGTCGCACCACCATGTCTCGACGAACCGGGACTGGACAAAGCAAACCCCCTCTGACTGAAAGCCACAGTGTTGTTCTACTTGACCGGAGGGGTACGACACTGTTCAGCTACAATATGCAACTTGACCAAATTCTACCAATTGTACCTTTAACAGCCACCATGCAATGTAAAGAAAAATAACATCATTCAGACAGAATAAACCACAATTACTTCTCACTCATTAGTTGTCAATGTAATTACCCAGGGGTTTGTTTACGTGCATTACCAGATGAAACCTACAGAGGGCACATCGGTGAGAAAATGTTGTATGCGATAAACAAACACTCTTGGAAGTCACATGTTTGCTCATTCTGAGTTCGGTCCGACGGTCGAGGACTTTGTCTGCACTGTTGACGTTGGGCGGTACGTGTCCTGCAGCGAGCTCCAGCAGCTGCGCTGTGGGAAAACCTGAGCTTCGACTAAACACTAACTAATCACACCAGTGACACCACAGTGACCAGTTGGGCCTGGTGAGCGCCGATCCTTCCTCTGTTTGTTTATTCGGCTGTTGCAGTTCCAGCCCTCGCAAGCTAAAGATGATTAAGACAAGGCATACTGTGTTGGCAAATCTGATTGAATTGATCATTATTTTAAATTATGGGGTTTGTTTAAATGTCGAATGACTTGAAAAAGTATTATTTTATAAAATATCTTCATTGTGTGCATTTTTGCCCAGTCTGTTTCTTCAAATGCATTAAAATGGCCATGAATGCATGTTGTATAATGCGCTGAGATTTTTTACATGCCTCTCTCCTTCTTCATGGTGCTGTGAACTTTATTACATCCATTGTTATTGGACGCAGCCATAGAAAATCACATGTTCCTGCGCAAAGCCCAGTGTGTGTCACTCTGCATGGATATAGGCCTGTGTGCTGGGGCGTGTGAATTTCCACACATATGAAGGCAGTATAGTTTTATGGTTGAGTGGGACTGTCAGTCGTAAAAGTATGGCAGCGCTCACGTGAGACATATAAATGGAGATGGTCTCCTTCTCTTGACATGTTCTTTATAGTGGCCCCTGAGGGCCAAGGCCACGCAGACGTGTGCCATACCTGGAGAGGAGTAAGACGAGTGGAGGTTGTCCTCATACAATGTTACATAAACAAAGGAGGGAAGAAAGAAACAATGGCAGAGGGGAAGGAAGGAAAATAGAGGGAGGGAATAAGGAGAGAGAGAAGAAAGAAGGGAGGAAGGGCGGAGGAAAAGAAGGATGCAGGAATGAACAAATAAAGAAATGGTGCAACAACAAAGTAAGCACTACAGTGACAGGAAGGAAGGAAGGTATAGCAATTAAGGAAGGGAACGAGGAAGCAAGGAACGAAGGAAGAAGGGACAGGAAGGACGTAAGGCAAGGGACAGTAGGAAAGGAAGGGAGGGAGTTAGAAAGAAAAACATTACATCCAGGCTGGGAATGCAAAGGAGGCGGATCAGGGCGTCTGAAATCAGTGTGATTCAGCAGAGGGCACTCGGAGTGAAGCTCCATACGCGGAATAGCCGTCTCTGACTGGACTGAAAATTGGGAATATGTTTTATTGGCATTCATCACACGCTCAAATGACTCTGCATCCAACGTTGCTTTTAATCATCTCCAACTCCAGCGCTCGGCCGAACGTGCACATTCTTGCGTCATTTGCAGCGCAAGGCTCTGGGGCAAGAGGGGGTCTCTGAGTCACTAGCATCTTAGCATAGTCATCAATGTTTGTGGTCATCTGAGTGGGTTGCGCTTCCACCGCACCTCAAAGTTCTGGGGTGTTTGGTTCAAATCAGGCTAATGACCAACTGGGGGGGTTGGTAAAGGACCCTGCACTACACCTTCAGTCCAGTAGGAGGTGGTAAGCAGAGGCCGAGGGCCAAAACAAGCACAAAGCCTGTATCGTCATTTGTGCAGCACCATACACTTGGACGGAGGACGCTGATGCTCGCTGGCTGTTTGAACTGGTCCTTTAGAGTGTCCAACTCTCAGGTGCGAAACGTCCTCCTCTGTAAATGCGCCCAGAGGAGGCGGGACATCGTCCTCCGTTCTCCTCTTTCCCTCCATTTTACAAAACACACACAAAGCAAAGCTTGTAGAAATGAAAAAACATGTTGGTGGCCACAATGGCTCTAAAGTCATTTTTTACACTTCTAAAAATATTCATTCAAATTCATAATAACACTCATGTATTATTTGTCTTCCACTATCTGTAAATGAGCCCATGAATGTATGTTTACCTGAGGACCAGGTTCTGGTTCTGTATGGAGGCTGCCATGTTTTTACAGTAGCCCAGAGTGGATGTGCTACACATATTTGACTGAATTCTACCACAGGTTCTCCTTCATGCTCAGGAGGGTGAGGTGATGGATACAACATGCAACTTCACCACTAGATGCCACCAAATCTTACACACTGCACCTTTAACATGATGGATGAACAGAAGTGTTCCACCAATGAGATACCTCAGCACACAAGCCCGCAGCCCCGCCCCTTTAAGGAATCTGGGGAATCGAGTACGTCCAAGTCAAATCTGGTGTTAGAGTGAAAGATATTGTAACTGCAATAGAAACACGCCCAACATTTTTCCCCGGGTAAAAGAACAATTCTGATAGAAAAGGGGCTAACGGTGGAAAAATCTAATCAAATCAAATCAAAGGCAAAACAACTACTTGACAATAGGAAACATGGTGACTACCTTTCCATAACAGGCTGGTGACAACAATCCAGGTGAATGTGTACATTTGCGTGGGCCAGTGAGATCGGTTACATCAGCAGGATGCTGAGATGTAAGGATCTACTATCTACTAAGTATCAGAGGTGCGGCATGAGAACGTGTTTAGAGATTCAGCATTTGGTAGGTGCAGCCCCTCCGAGGAAAGTCCAGAGATTACCCAGAATTCAGTGCGGCTCTGGTCTCAGCTATAGAGCCATTCAAAGCCAGAATTCAACAGCCAAACACTCTCTGTGACTGAGCTCTGTAACTGTGACCCGGCTCAGGCTGTGTAATCTCCACACCGCCGCCCCCCGACTCTCTGGCCCTTCAGGCCTCCATCTCTGCGAAGGCTGCAAAGCGCTGCATGAATCCCTCACAGGGAAAATGCCAGGCCAGAAGCCACAGATTAATAATGCAATTTTCTATCTAAATTCTTATTTATGTGAAGCAAAAAGTTCCCCTGAGAGTCGTGTATTATTCATACGCATTAGGGAGGAGGAGGAGGAGGAGGAAACAAATCATTTAGCACAATGTGTGTGTCTCTGTTTGTGCGGATGTGTTTGAACATCCCATACAGTAACACACACAGCGCAGCTGTGTGTGTGTGCCCCCCCCACGCCCTTTTGCAGGATAGGCTTTAAATATGTGCATTTCTGTGTATACATATAAGAATGCTTTTGCCTCATGTCTGAATAGTTTACGTGTGTGATATCTGTATGCCTTTGCGAGATTGAAGGGGAATTTGCATCTGTTTATGTGTGAATGCATGTATGTTTGTGCATTCCAGTGATTATCTGAGAGGGGAGGTGTGTGTGAGCATGAATGTTAATGTGCGTGTTTGTGAGTGACAAGCGGCCGGGGTAATGGAATCAGTATGTGCGTGTGTGTGTAAGTGCCGTGTGCTCGTGTGGTGATTCGCGCTTGCGTGTGCGCGTGCGCGTGTATACGTTGCGTGCTAATATGAACATGCAGAGCCACTTGGTATTCCACACAGCTCCTCTCTTGTCTGTCAAGTGCGCGCGTGGGGATCGCAACTGCAGAGATTAAAAGTTTGAGGAGCTGAAAGGTCTGCATGCAAATGAGACAAATATACTTGTTTTCTCGCCCTGAATCCCTCCACACCCAGCCCTCACTTCTTTCCCTTCATTGTCAACCCAATCATCATTGTTTCCTTTCTTCTGCCCTCTCCATTTCCTGTCAATGGTATTTTTTTCTCTCCAAACCGGCGCCTTACTTGCCAACGCAAACGCGTGCAGAGGGGGAAAAAGTGAAAAGAACAATGAAGAAAAAGCAGCAGCAGATTTCCTCTGCCGTCAGTAAAACTAGTCGTCTCCTCCTCCTCCCTGGAAGTTGAATCAAAACACTCGTCAAACTCTAAAAGCATGTGCAGGGTGAGAGGATGGTTTCCATCTGTGATCTGGGATGAATGAAAGTGTTAATGGGGGTGGCGGCTGCGTGAAGGAGGACTGATGGAGAGACAGGCAGCAGGGCTGGATCCTCCCCTCAACTCGCGACAAGATGGCCAAGATAAACAAGCGCACAGAATACAGATAGGGATCGAGGCATGCGCATAGTAATGGGCGCGGGGGCTTTCATACATGGCGGTGCGCTCAGTAGGTACAGAGAGTCTTTGTGTACATACTCAGGCATCTCCATCACTGCGCTCACACCTGTACCTACTGTCACTACTCCGTAAGACTTCTTTTATTTACTATCGATAACTTCACTGTTTCTACAACTCACATTGTTACTACTACCATGACAGTTGACAATGACTAAAAGTACTTGCTACCAAAATACCGTCACGGTCAATACAACTTGTGCTATTGCTACTACAACTGCTCCCATGTCCTACCAGTACTGTTATATCAGCAAAACTAATCCTCTTATTACTGCCACCATTAGCTGGAGCTCCACCTTGACTCAACTCATCAGTTGTTCAAACTTCCTGTGGACGGCTGTTGGTTCGAGGATCGTACCTCCAATCCCTCAGCACCGATACTACCATCACTGCCCCGATTACTAGTGAAGTAATATCATGATGATACTCTACTTCTGTGTCGACAACTTCAACCATAACTATCATTATACCACGGCTCCGGCTGTACGATAAGACCCGTGTCACAAACAATTACTATAGTTCCATGAATATGTACAAAGTCATTTGCAACTGCCTCCATTTCACAGCCTTCTCTTGGTTTTGCTGTAATTCTTAAGTTTGAGTTTTCATCCAATCATATTTCAGCCATCATATGTTGCCAGAGAAAAAGAAATCTGCCTTGAGCCTTCAGAATCTGAAGTTCTGGCATCGCCACCGTTAAATACATGGCAGTGAAACTGTTGCTTTAACCACACCGGGGCAATCGCAGGCATTTTCATGTCCTATGATTGGATGGTCAGGAACAGAGCGTCAGTGCTAGTAAACTGTAGCAAACTGAAAGCTAGCAAGCTGGCGGAGAGGAGAGGAAGTGTTTGCTATTTCCATTTCTTTTCCTTCTGTGGCGACTGAAAAGAAGTGAAATGCTTAAATGCACATGGATCTGAAAAGCACAGACAACTTGAAAACAGTTCTGGATGAAAGACAGCAGCATGGATTGTGTGTACAAATAATGAGTGTCTTTGGTGAGTGCAATGCATTGTGCATTTTTGATATTGTAATAATTGGATCAGGTTGATGCCTCTGCTCGAGTTGATGTACGTGGTGAGTCTCCGAGACCGTGCACTGTCCTCCACTGATTACTACTATGACTTCTTCTGTACCCGATAGTCATTCGTACATATGTACACATACACACATACATGTGACAAACATACAGTATATACACAAACCCCTGGGAGACACAAATAAACATTATTGCAGAGCACTTAACGGAAACAGCTCTCACACAGAAAGCCACACAGCACATGGGCAGCGCTAACATGCACAAACACAGATATGAGGAAGAATTATTGAGAAACTTGACAACTGCATATTAACGGCGCAGCAAATTGACATGTTTTCACAATCTTGTGTGTGCATGCATCCAAAGCAAACATGTAAGGAGCAAACATTTGATGCATGCCAATATTTATACGAATGCACAAGGGCACAGCGGAGATATGGAAAGAAGTAAAAATGGAAATAATTAGTTCTTGGGTGTCTGCTTGATTCAATCTGTGGCCTCTCATTCCACATTGTGGAAATATTCAATTGATTCTTTGTACGTGCTGATGTAAGCGACCTTAAAGGTGCAGTGTGTACGATTTGGTGACATCTAGTGGTGAAGTTGCACATTGTATCCACCACCTCACCCTCACCCTTCTGAACATGCAGGAGAACCTTCAGTTGTCTTTGAAACCTAAATGATGTTGAGTACGTCCACTCTGTGCTGCTCCAAAAACATGGCGGCGCCCAGAGAGAGGACCCGTTCCTCATGGGCACTTGAATGGGCTTGTTTAAGGGTGATGAAAAAAAAACTGCACCTTTAAGGAGATCACTGCACCAAACACAGTCACAGCGGCCGTTCAAACGTACGTACCAAGGAAGGGAGAGGTGAACTCAAACACAGTATGTTGATGAACGTGCATCGCTCCTGCAGATGGATGTTGTATTAATACAAACAGCTGAAGGTAGCTCGGGTCTGAGCCAACAGTGAAGTCTGACAGGTGTGATCGGGGAGAGATGAGAGATTATTCTCCACTCAGTCTTTGCCTTCAATAATCTCACTTTATATATAATGCATGCACTCAAAAACCCCAGGCTTTGAGCAGTTAAGAAATGCCTGACACCGGCAGGCACACAGCAGCGGAACCTGCTCAGGAGCTGCCAGCTGATCGACATGCACTCGCAGCCTCATCTCCACATTTTGCATTTGTTGCAAAAGAGATCACAAGGATATCATCAGTGGTTTGCATGTTTCAAAATGTCAGCCGCATCCAAGCTTTTATATATATATATATATATATATATATATGTATATGTGTGAGGTGAGGTGTAAACAATCCTATCCTATCCCCATGTTACATGACAGTAATGATGCCGTTCATTCAGGCCTGACTTGGCAACATGTGACTTGGTTAAACCAAGATCAACAGCAGATGCATGGTGGTGGCAGCAGAACATGGCGCTGTGATATGACATCACACCCCTGCTAAGCGCATGGCACAAACAGAAGCGTTCTGCTGCCAAACAGAGGGAGAGGCACTGACTGTGCAAACAAATACAAAGCTCCTGGTGATACGAGCCGGTCCGACAGCAGAGAGGAGCCGTCGTCTCAGCAAATATCCAACTTTCTCATATTTCAATGCTCCAAACTGTACATACCAACATCAGAGGTTTAACAGGGCCACTTCTCTAAGTACAAGAAGGATGAGAAGCTACAGCCTGAAGAGTCATGATAAGATGATGTGTTTGGTCAAATGCAATGTGATTAAGTGATTGAGCCAAGTCGCACTGTGGATTTAACAAAATAATAATAATGATAATAATAATGTTTTATCACTGTCGTACATTTTATTGTATTGTTGCTCTTATGAATAATAACGCTAACAATAATAATTGATCATTAATAAAAATAATTAATTGTTAAATAATTGTTATATAATTAATAACAATTATAAATGTTTAATAAAATTGAGTGTGGACTGGCAATAAATTGCTGTTAAATAGCTGTTTTTGGGAAGGTGCTCTGCAGCAAATGAGTCATACTTGTTTCCCCCACAGATTATGGATCAGACTGAAGAGTTCGACGTAGCAGTTAGAAACTAAACCCTGTTGGTGACCAGACTGAGCAGAGTGACATCATCTCTCCTGTAACGCTGATTTCCGGGAAGGTCTGCGGTGTTGAGTGCTTCACGGCAGATGTGTCACCACAGTCACAAATGAAACAGACCCAGTGGTTTTCTTAGAAGTGAGTGAGTGGCTTTCTGCCGAGTCTGCTGCTGAAGTCTTTTCCTGGATGTTTAAGGGGGAATCTGACACACGCTTGACCTTTGGTGTTTCAGTTGAACATTGTCAGATATTGACTGGGGGTGTATTGCTAACGTGTCACCACAGTATATCACAATACCTCAAAGCTTCTTTGTCCCCTCCTCCACTCACCCACACCCACGCTCCCCCATGTCCAGGCCCATTATCCCAGGCAGCTGGTTTCGGGGTCGGCATGGGGAGGAAGCTGAAAGTGTCTAATTCACTTATTGATTCCTGTCCTGTGTTGCAGGATACTTCACAGCTTTAATCAGTGGGTGGTATGGGGGCTGAAGGCGGGGGTGGAAGCACGGGTACAAGGGGCAACCAGATGCAAAGTTTGCAAGTGGCTTTAAATTGAGTTTGCACTGTTTCACACACGTTCTGTTTTAACACTGCTGCTTTTTTAAGCCATGACAAAACAGAATCAGCTCCAGTAAGAAATGTTTGGACTTAGAAAGTGAAGCAAGATGTTTGTTGTAGTTCATCAACTTTAAACCACAGAGAAGATCAAAAGCTACAACAAAGGGGAAACTTAGAATCCTATCTACAGAACTGTTCATGGCTGGAGACTCGAACCATCCACTTCACGAGGAATCCTTCCTCACAATTACTTAAAGGTGCAGTGTGTAAGATTTGATGACATCTAGTGGTGAAGCTGTATGTTGTATCCATCACCTCACCCTCACCCTTCTGAGCAGGAGAACCTGTGGTAGACTTCAGTTGTCATATAATGAAAAATAAATAAAACATTCAGATGATTATAAAAGTAGGATTATGTCAGTATGCAATTGTTTTGTAATATTTATAGAAGTGACTAAAATGACCGCAATCTTACACACTGCACCTTTAACCCTAAAGGGAAATGCAGTGGCAGGGGACTGCTTTGAACTACAGATCCACACACACACACACACACACACACACACACCGGTGAGTCATTACAGCGGCAGGACGGTGCGTGAGGGATGGAAAGAGAAGAGACTAGAGTGAGCCTGCTCACCATAATGAAGGGGAACCCTCCAGTGGATGGAGGCTCACTGGCTCTCTGAGCTGGATTTAATGGTGGTTGGACAACAATGTAGCTCTGTGGCACAGAGGAATATATCAGTCACAAAAATCATAATAACAGATCATTGAATATCAGCAGATGTGTTCTTTAACACTATTACATTCACCCCAGGCCCAGGTGACAAAGCGCTGACACGGACAAGTCAGCTCCGAATGATCCCAGCTATTTACTATTCATTTGATGCAGGACTTACGGTTCTATTAATCTCCAATTACAATACTAAGAGGATGATGGGGGCGGGGGAAGCGCGGGAGAGAGAGGAACATGCTGTGCAGATACTGGATAAGAGACACAGCTGAGGAAATCAGCTGGGAGCATGGACACAACACCACCGTCTCATTTTTCACCATGTCACACTCCAACATTCAAAGGCTATGTGATGTGCGCTCTAATCGCAAGCGCCAACATCAGACAGGAAGTGAAGCCCTGATCCCCCCTGCTCCGTTTGTGTTTGATCCAGCTTTACCTACGCAGCTCCTCGTGTACAGGGCGGCTTTTAGAATGAACATGTCTTATGAGGTGATGAAGGCTCACATCCACACTCACTGAAAGGAGAAAACACATGTGCAAACATTTACTCATCAGTCTGTTGTCACCTGTGAGGAGCTTTTTGGAAAATGAAAACAGAAGAGAATCTCAGGCCAAGCGCACAGACGAGCATTTTTGATTCCTGGCCATAGGAGACCACAGATGCCGACAGATTTCTAAAAAGAAAACTGCAATTTTTCAATGAAAGTAAAAGTAGGAGCAAACAAACGTTCATGATGTAGGTCAGGATATTCAATTAGTGGCCCATGGGCAGAATGCAACCTCTTGAGTGGCCCAGCCAATTGTACTGCAAAAAATGGAAAACCATCAAAAAACCAAAGCATACAAAAATAAAACCTTTGAAAAAAAGAAAGAAACTATTGGAAATATGTTTGCACTATTTTTTGTTATGTTTAGTTTTTCAATTCAAAAAAGTACCTATGATTCTGTTGAGTTCAAATGTATTTAAAAAAATGCTTTAATGGACTTTTTGGTGTGCCTGTGTCGCATGTGGCCAAATTCGAAAGGGAAGCATCAAATAAATACAATTATTCATGATGAAAATGTGTCATAACCGACTAATGCTTACTGGCTATGAAAAAAGTGTGCGGCCCGGCTATATTAGTTGATTTGAAAATCTTACTTTGTAATTGAATGACCCTGCTGTCGGTTGTTCATACTGTCATGTCATCTTCGACCGCCTATCCAGTAATCTGGGTCACAGGTACTTCTACCGGTACACATTGGGCCACTGTTCTTTTCAAAAGATGCTTCATTCAATGTAAACATTTCCAGGATGTACGTTCTGCACTAAAACAAAGGGAAGCATGTCTGGTTTAATATGAGCTTCACTGTCGACTGGGAGTGGTGTCCAACTGACTTCTTACAGCAGGTTCTTTCAGGTTGAAAAAGCCCTGAACACATTCAATGTAATGGGAAAGAGCCTCAGCAACATGATCTTCATGGTCCTCACAACACATCCAGGATTCACTGTCCCTGATGTGTCTGTCAAGGCTTGAAATACAGGCGGCGCTTCCACGTCAGCGTCCAGCAGCCAAAGCCAATGGCCTGGACGTTCACACACAAGACATGCGCACACACACCTCATGACCCCTGAACCCTGTGATCCCTCACCCCAGCACAACCTTTCACAGTCATCGGGTTATTGATCACGCATGTGCCGAGAGGTCAGATGAACAGGAATACGTTTGATTGATTATAATAAAGATTGAATGGAGCTGTATTATGTTGTTGGTAGTAAAATGATAATCCTGTTTAATCCATGTCAGCCTTGTAGCAACACCACTAGAATATTCACGTCTTCCTCAGCAAGATGATCCTCACAAAGTGACACCACCAAAACAACACCAAATATAATGTGACCATCAGAAGTAACATGCAAAGGTTATAGGCTATTGACATACTCGGCTCATTTTGCCTGAGTTCCTTTTCACCAAAGCAGAAAAGGTAAAGTAGGACAAGCTGTGTGTATTCCATGAAATGTATGACAGAAGTCCCACAGGCTTGTGTTGACTCGGGCCTGTAACTGAGAAGCCATTCAGAGAAGCATAGATTGATATGACCAGAGGTTCCACAACACCAGAACCCATGGTTCACAACCTGATCCAAACAAAGACCCCTGCAAGCCCCTGAAAGCAGCAGGCAGTGAAGACGTGGATGCATCATTGGGAGATGAAGGCTGGAGTCCTGAGGGTTTTCCCCAGGGTGAGATTGGACAGCTTTGTGATTAGTGACATGTGGTTTAGGCTCGATTGAGAGGATGGTATTTTTAAAGGTGCAGTGTGTAAGATTTCTGTAATCTGTTTTCACTACTATTGGTAAACAAAAACTATTTCAAAACTATTACATACTGATATTTGCATAATCACCTAAATGCATTTGTGTTCCCACTACCCTGAAATGAGCCTATTAATGTATATTTGCATGAGGAGCAGGTCCATCTTTTTTGAGTTTTCATGTCACCACAGGTTCTCCTGCCTGCTTGGAGGGGTAAAGGTGAGGTGGATAGATGTCACCAAATCCAAGTCTTACACACTGCACCTTTAAATAGCATATGACTCTGGTGATCCAGCAAGGGATCCATATCCCGCCTCCCCCATTCTGTGAAGTGTCCCAGGGAAGACACTGAACAGCAGGAATGTTTGAGTGCCTGGATGAATGTAAACTGTACGGTGAAGCGCACAGATCATTTACAGAGTGAATGTGCCTGTGGATTTAAGTCAATTCATCTCAGATGTAATGATTAGAAAATCAAAAGAAGAGAAGAATGAAAAAGAAAAGTGAGACAGGACACTGGAACACACTCATTGCATATCTGAATCTTTGCGCATCTGCACAAACACAAAGGAAGAAGGCACTAGACACTGAAATATGTGATATCATGATGCAGATCCTCCCCAGCAACACAACAACCACCTCCCACCTCATACCCCCCCTGCCCCTCCTGCGCACTTTTTTCCTTTTTTCTTTTTTGCATTGTAAACTATTTTGACCGCAGCTCAATCTTCACACCACTCCGACTGGCTCTCATTGATTTCCATGGTGTTAGATGGAGTGGCAGGGGCCTGCGTGGCCCAAATGAAAAAGAAGGCACGCATGTGAAAAGACTCGTTATGGGCGAAGATGATCTCCCCCGCGACACGCAGATGTGGGGCCATCGAGCCCAGCTGGAGAGGAGCTGCTGCTGGAGCGACACCTGAATCTATATGGGGATACGCACACATGCATTAAGACTTACACCCGCGTGTCGCGCTCTCCCTCTTCACACCATCGCCCGTGTACTCATACAAGTATGCAATCAGAAAAATGCAAATATGATTGTGTGAAAGCCAACTGCTACACGCAGGTGCACAAATACCATCGTACGCAATCAGCAGCGTGCGCACTCGGGCCGAGCACAGCACGGTGTACGCGTACAACGCCCAACAAGTACTAAACTAACAGGTTATAGCTTGCCCCGTGCATCGCAGTAAGTGTGTTATTTTATCGCCTCTTTTCATCCTCTCCCCTCCCATTCTGCTCACTGACAGAGGGGATATGTGCACCCTACTTTGTTGCCATGGATACCACAAACACCCCACATAGAAAATTCTACACAGAATAATAAGTGGCCAATTGCGTCTGTTTGCTCTCCAACAAACGTCAGGATTAGAGGCATTTTCTTGTCAGAGGCATAAACTAGTTTTATGTTTGCAGGGGGGAAGAGAAGGAGAGAGGAAAGGGGCGGTGGGGTGAGGAAGAGAGGCAGAAATATGAAAAGAGCATACTAATGCTGCGGTGACAGGTTTCGCCCTGCATAGAGGGATGAGAGAACAGAGGGGGGAGGGAAAGAGAGGTGCTCTTAAAAAGAAACTCAGGTGCTCAGGGCACCCTTAACAAATGAATGAAAACATGACAGAGGAAGAGAAGGAGGGAGGGGGTGATCATTTCGAGTCCAGTTAACAGGGAGCTGACATCAGTAACAGCCGAGCGGGCGAGGTGAAGAGCAGCCTTGTCGTTCTGTATAATAAACTGAGGCTAAGTGTTTTGAAAATATCTTCCAGTTTTTTTTTCTCTTTCAATTTAATCGACAAACACTCGTCTGATGCCTCCTCCTAATTTCTTCCCCCTGCTCCGAACCTCGCAGAACATAACCCCAGTGTGCAATGATGTCATTATGATACCATCTGTTTGCTGCAATGGCAGATGCAACATACACACACACGTTCTCACACACACACAGACACACACGCATGAAGATCAGATAACACACAGAGGGAGAGAACCTATGACATTTGCACAGTGCACTGCATATCAACCGTACCCATGTCAGATTCCTGCTGCATGTTTAATGCGAGCTTTTTGTAAAGAGTAAAGGTGATTGTTGACACATCACAGGCAGCTTCATATCTTAGATCTGCATGGGTGGAGGCTCCAGACTCGCGCTGCCTCCGTCGTCCCTGCAGGACAGAGCAGGTTCCTCCGACTACACCCGAGTAACTACCACACCGTATACCATGCCTGCCAAGGTCATGAGGGGAGATGCATGATACGTATGTCTGTCAATCCCATCCCCCATCAAGACAAGGACACTGCCTCCCTGCTCCTTCAATTTTTACACCTTTATCATTTATTGTGGAGGCAAGCTTGGGCTGGATCCAACATGTAAGGAGCACGAATCTGAGAATGGTTTCATGGTTATGTTCTTGCAATGAAAACTGCATCTAATTGACCTATAGCTAAGACCCACCCTCAAGTGTCAGGGGCAAATCACATTCCTCGCAGCACCACAATACACTCCAACACCGAGGTCCTGTTGCTCCATAGAAACACATTGGAAACTTCTGTTTTGCTCCTGTTTCAGTTACATAGCGTCTTTTCATCAGCTCTTTGAGAATAAAACATCACTCAGCTGATTCAGAATCGTACACGAGAAGCCCACACGACTGAAAATGGGAACAAGATACGGCTTCTCCCTCTTAGATTGTGATCCGTAAACCTCCAACGTTGCCTCGTCACTCCCTGTATCTACCTTTGAAACCTCCCTGCACGTCACACTGCACTTTGATGGCTTCTGTGTGAAATATTCAAAATGTCTGTACGGCATCCGTGATATGTCTCTAACACTGACAGCTGCCATAGTTGGTTTGATACAGCTGACCGAGTGTTTGTCCGGGTGGGCCAAGGGGGCGGGACTTAGCGATAGGTCAATTCTGTTGTATGTGCACAATGACAATAACATTACTCTATTCTTCTTGACGACCTCTCATCGTTCTTTCTATAGTCCAGACAACATTCACCCAGTCAAACAAACATTCAACCTGCGCATTTGTTTGCAGCACTTTTGCATCTAAAGCACGTGGGACAATCTGGGCTTCAGTATCTTGCCCAAGGACACTTCAGCGTGTGGATTGGGGAAGGTGGGAGTGGAACCTCTGACCTTCCTGTTAGAGTATGGTTACTTTGAGTCCCTCAGCCACGGCAGCTCCCGTTCAGTAGTTTAATGCAACAGCAGAAGATATTTATGACGCTCTGCTAGAAGTTCAAATGAAGGACGGTCAAATGGATGACTCCATCGAATATGGTTGACAATGACATTGTGGGAGTCGACCAACGACAGCAGTGGACACATTCAAGAAGAAAGAACAAGGGAA
This sequence comes from Chascanopsetta lugubris, assembly GCA_016785325.1. Lineage (NCBI taxonomy): Eukaryota > Metazoa > Chordata > Actinopteri > Pleuronectiformes > Bothidae > Chascanopsetta > Chascanopsetta lugubris. Next base: position 39,052 of record JAFBJT010088207.1, read on the forward strand.
GACCGAGGGTTGAGGGCGGACTTGGAGAGGGAGAGGAAAAGTAAAGGCAGTAGACTGAAGTGATCATCGGAGCACTCAGGGCTGGAACTGCCTGACTGGACGAGTGACCTCAGCAGATTCCTGGAACAACATCTCCCATCTCAGATCAGGAGAAGGCACTCTGAGGAACAGCTAAGATACGGAATCAGAACCTCCAGTCTCAGCATATATATTGTTAATGCAATTTTTATTCTATTATTGACAGAACAATATAAAGCTGCTTTTATCTAAAGCCACTAGACTGCGGTCTCGGTAATCAGCTTCATGCCAGGCCGTGACTCCGATCAGATGAAATGGTAACGGGACATCGGGACGGACGCACGCAATTTAGGTGGGATGCTGGGATTTTTAGAAATAACCACCGGAAGACATCTTGAAAATTGGATCCGGACCATTGGGAGAGTTAGCCTTTCCCACATCCAACATCCAAACAATCGCATTATACAATTTAATTAGGGTAGATCTATTTTTTTTTTTCATCTGTTGAAACGTCATCAACATCATCATCGACTGTGCCGATAAGTACTTGGATTGCCGCTAGCACATTTTCAATGGTAGCTAGCTGGTGTGCTTAAAGTGTTAGCTTTAGCATTAGCTACCCCCTCGGTGCATGATCTCGTCGCTTCGTTGTTAAAAGCATCATCTCCGAAGCCTTTATCCACTTTCCTGTGTAGTTTACCACAGATATGATCAAGTCCGCCATCTTCCCCCAACATCAGGTCACTTTTACAAAGGGACTAGAGCAAAGACATCATCTGGGTGGGCCCTGCAAAGTTTTGTCATCCTTTTAGCACTCTATTGGGTAGCTCACACACAAATCTGACAAGTGTCGTTGGGCAGAGGAACGGTTCCAAATGTGGTCTGTTTACAGACGCCAACCGAACAATTCCGCGTAGGATCAACCTTTCACGTATAACTATGTCCCATCCATGTCAAACAAACTGTTTTGGCTCGTGGTTTGGATGTGGACTAACAGCAGGTACAAGTAAAGCCACTTGGGTGGAGTGGCGTGCAGTGCATGCATGAGCAGGCAGAACCGATGTAGCAAATGAATTTGGAGGGGCGTAATGAGGGACGGCGCTGGGCTCCGGCCCGATTTCACAGCCACATCATTAGGGTGAGGCGGCCCCGGTCCCTGAATGCACGCACACACACACACACACACACACACACACACACAGCGGCCCGAGGAAAGACGAACAAGGTCACTCGCCATGCCGCAGTCTAATGAGAGGTGACAGGTGAGAGGAGACACTCCAGACATTAAACTTACATTTTTAGGGAGTGTAGTGTGTTGCCATGGGTGCACACATGTTTCTGAATCCGAACCAAATCCAAACATACTGTATGCATGCACACACACACACACACACACACACCCTCCCCGTGACCTTCATGTACTTCCTGGCAGGCAGGTGTTAGGACGGTAGGGGCTGAGTTGAGTGGCCAACAGGAGATGGTGCTGCGTTATTTATCAGCATGTCCCGGCCTGATGAATGACTGTTCCCTGCAGGTAACTCAGCACACACTGGTGCCGCTTTGGCTCATTTTCTCGCACAGACATTAGTAGTATGCGCCATGTGTTTTGTTTGGTGATTGGCTGAAGCCTGACTGATATTGAGCACTGTTGCTTTTGGCACTTCAGGTCTATAAATGTAACAATACTCTTATATTGTCAAATCAGATGAGCAATGATCATTGGGGAAAGCTGTTTGTTTACTATGTTCCACCAGGTGAAAGTCATCGACAATGAAAGGGACAGCCTCAGGCTTTAACCTATGTGAAGGGTTTTACTTTCCTAGTTAAAGGTACATTGTGTAAAATGTGCTGACATCAACAGGTGAAGTTGCTTTTTGTATCCATCACCTGGCGCATCTCATTCGAGCATGCAGGAGAAACTTTGGTAGTAGGGAGAACCTGTGGTGTCAATCGAGCTCAAAAGATGCTTAGTATACGTCCACTCTGGGCTGTTACTGTAAATATACATTAAAGGTCTCATTTAAGGGTGCTGTAAAGAGCAAGTCATACGTTGAGGTGATAATACATTTGTAAAAATGTATGTAATTCTATTTAAAGAAGTGACAAAAATTTACCAAAATCTTGCACTGCACCTTTACAGTGCATTTTCCCTATTTTTCATAAAAAGAAACTTAATTCAACTTAATTAACTCAACAAAAAAGAAGGTTTTGGACGTTAGGCTCCACACTATCTGAATGATGGTTGATTTCATCTGGTTGTGATGGGAAGTCCCTCCCCTGGACGCCCCTCCACACACACACACACACACACACACACACACACACACACACACACACACACACACACACACACACACACACACACACACACACACACACACACTCAGGCAGAATGTCTTGGTCCCTGCCCAGATGGCTAACCTAAAAAGCGACACTTTCACTACAGCTGTCCTCTTTGCTGTCGTAACTCTCCCGATGACGACTAACACAGGAGGCATCTGACATTTCTGGTGACAGCCTCGAGCTTGATGAAGGAGCCGAGACGTTTGATAATCGCCACAGTGACACCATTAAGGCGACATTTAGGGACCTCCCCCCCGACATATACATCTGGGGGTGAAAGCGATGAGCGAATAGCCCACATCATCGTTTCATCTCGGCAGCTCACTTTGGCCGTACGGCTGCGCGGTCGTGGTCACCGATGGCGCGCTGGCAACAGGAGCCTCTCCGTCGTCCGTCATCACAACACTGACCAGCAAGTGTGATAGTCACCGTGTGCTGGAGTGACTTCATCCCTCGCTTTGCTCATATCTTACTCACTTCAGATGTTTCCAAGCATCATCCCAAAATAGATGGATCATGGATGCTTACATAAAAAAGTCTCACTGTCAAATCTCTAAAAACCCAAATTGGGCCATAGAATAATTACGTAGTATATATTCATATATTAACCATCATTCAGATAGAGTAGAGCCTAACTTCCAAAACCTTCTTTTAATGAAAAATACTCACTGGAAAATAAGTGCAAGAAAAAAGAAGAATGCACTTTAAAGGTGCAGTGTGTATGACTTTGGTCAATTTTCATCTCCTCTGTAAATAGAATTACAAAACCATTGTAAACATAAAGTTTTACAACTGTATAATTACCTCAGTGTATGACTTGCTCTTTACATTACCCTTAGATTAGACCTTTAATGTATATTTACATCAGAAGGGTGTCCGCCATGTTTTACAATATAAAATAGTATATGATGTCCTTGAGGTGCGGTAACCCACATCGGCTGAAACCATCCTTGGTCATAATTCCATGCTTTCCCTTTTTATGGGGGTCTTGTAAAGCAGGAGTTCCATAAAGATCATCTTTTTTTAAAGTAATGAGAAATCGTACAGAGCATTTTCAAAAAGGAAAGACAGAGGCAATAACGTTACTCTGAGGTGCCCCTGACTGACTTTCTTATCCAGTTAGTCACTGTTGTAACATCATGTTCCCTGACTAAATGAAATTAAATCAATCACAACATGATCATCAGTTGCTTTAGTGTTTTCAGGCGTCCACTTTTCTATTTCCAACCGAGGCCCCCAAACTATATTAATAACTTATTAAATTGGATAATTTCATTAGGGGCATGCGTGCATTTATATATGTGAGCACATCATCTTCCCTGCCATGGATTTGCCCTGCAAATCAAGTTAATCACAGCATTGAAAGCAATAATGAGTGTGGCATGCTACTCAACAAACTAACAAACCCATTAGCTGGTCGGCCTGTCTCCAAATCCAAAACCTTACATTCATTAGACTGTAATTCAGAGCAGAAAATGAGATTGAGATCCTGGATGCTACAGAAAAACACGTTCCCCCCTCCCCCCCGACCAAGAACAACAGCGTTGTGATGCCTGGGACAAGATTGGAAAACAAATTTCTAATTTTGTCCATGACGTGAAATGGGAGTTGATAATTGGTCTAGGACAAGAAGGGAGATGTTGCAGTTGCCAGAGAGGAGGCTGCTTTCAGTCCATTCCTCGAAGCGCCCAATGTTCCGAGCAGCTATAGTTCCACAAAGCTACATAACTTCAGGGTGAAGGGTTGTGAAAAATGTTACCGTGAATCCATTTTGCAGGTTTCTATACTCCACTTCGGGGATTTAGGGGCGCTGCTCTGGGCACCGCATGTGTCGTACATCATGAGACAGTACAATTCATACCTGTTCCTCCAGGTACGTATGACAAAGGAGGCCATCTTGAGGCCACAATGGCTTCGAGTGCCTCTATGAATCTGTCGTCCCACATACACACGTGTGTTCAGGAACGAGGGCTACTGTGTATTCTCTCTGTGCTACAACAGCTTCTGCGCTCTCTCTTGCGCACGAACCACCAGAGACTTGACGCCATCCTATCTGGCCACTCCATCTCAGACTCCATGGCCCATGTCTCTGACTCTATCATTTGGACTGTCAGGTCCTCACCTCTTCTTACCTCCACCTGCACCTCTACGGGTAAACCTTTCAGGTGGACTAGCTGCTCATCGAGGACATTTCGACATCTTCCTTGTCGTTGATCCTTCCCTCACAAAACTCCACTCACACCAGGTGACGTCAACAAGGCTTCACAACAAGACAGGCTCGAATCTTCTTATACCAACAAAAAATTCTGAACGCAAAACTATGACAAACATTCATTCCTCTCTTAGGTTGAGGTGCAACACTAAGTAAGAATGAGTCGAAGGAGCGTTTCCTGATTTAAAGGAGCAGTGCGTAAGATTTCAGTCGTTTTTGTCATTTCAAAAAAATATATATCTTACAAAACATGGACATAGTGACATGAAGTTCTAATCAGGTAAAAAAGAAAGTCATTCTCCTTTAAGGTGCAGTGTGTAAGATTTGGTGACATCTAATGGTGAAGTTGCAAGTTGTATTTATCACCCCAACCTCCCTTTTCTGAGCATGCAGGAGAACCTATGGTCGACTTCAGTCGTAATTAAAACTCAAAAGACGTTTAGTGTGTCCTCTCTGGGCTACTGTAAAAACATGGCGGCCCCCGTAGAGAGGACCCGCTTCTCTTGCAAATAGACATTAAAGGGCTCATTTAAGGGTAATGGGAACAGAAATACGACTACAAGTAATGACAAAAATGACTGAAATCTTACACACTGCCCCTTTAAAACAGCCCATTAATGCATGAGGAGTAGATCCCGTCTATGGGGGCTGCCATGTATTTACAGTGGCCCAGACTGGACATACTGAACAACTCTTGGGTTTTAAAGACAACTGAAGTCTACCATTGGTAGGGTGAGGGTGAGGTGATGGATACAACATTACCACTACATGTCACCAAATTTGACACTCTGCCCCTTTAAGGCAAAGATGAGATTGTAAGGTATTTATCATGGTGACACCATCACCTATTTCAAAAAGCTTTGTGTTGTTTTTGTTTGGTGTTTTAATCCTCATGTGTTAATTTCGATAACTTCACTCATGCCTGCGCTCTGGTGCAGCCTGGGCAGTTACTGGAGGTGCCGCTGGGGGTGTAAGGCTGTTTGGGAGGAGAGGGGGTGAAACAGTGAAAATGGGATGTGACGATGGGTTAGGGGAGGTTTAAACACCCCGACCAACGTGAGGGGCCATTTGACCAAAGTGTAATAACTGCAATGGCCATGGGTTATGGTAATTTTTCAATTAAGCCAAATGAAATGTGGATAATGTTATAGGAGCTACAAAGGCTTGTAGGGGTGAGGCGCTCAATGGACTTATAAAGAGAATCAAGGATATAAATAACAGTAATAGTAGTAATCGCCAGCTTTAATGTCAGCGTAATCAGTATCATCCTCATCACCATCAAATTATCTCCAGTTATAGGATATTTCCATGGAAAGCTGGGATGTAATTTTAACATATTTAACCATCATTCCGGGCACTGCATGTCCTCTCTGTCGTTTTACTGTTAATGTCACTAAACAGGGCCGTGGCACCACCTCCTTTTCTCTTGGCTCTACTTTTATGAATGCAACTTTGTTGTTATTGAATATATGTTGACATGTATTTAACTAACATGGACTTAGCACTTGAAAATGTATAATCTATCCGTTTAAAAAAATGGTGTCAAAGTAAAAGGTTACATATACCGCATCTGAGACATAATGTTCTGTCAATCAATAATTAACAAATCAATCAATCTATGAATCAATTAGACCATCTTTGTGTATCACCTAGACCCGGGGTATCAAACATGTGCCCCGCGGGCCAAAACCTGCCCACCAGAGGGTCCAATCTGGCCTGCTAGAGAAATACAGACACTCATGTGGATGTTGTGCTTTTTGATGATGGACATGAAGTCGAGTGGTGATTTGAGCTCATGTCAGCTTGAAATCATTGGAACTACAATTGCTTTTCTTTGCTTCCATGTTGTACTTATTTTTTTCTCCATCTCGTCGGCACTGGTCAGATGAAGCTGCGTCTGTATTGTACATTCACACTCCGCCATCACTCTGACATTCTGTTTGACATTCAGGTAGCATAGCAACATGACAACATGCCCCTACAGCCTGGTGTGAGAATATAGATGCTTTTTGAAAAGGTTGACAAGTGAGAGAGAGAGAGAGAGAGTGAGAGAGAGGGTGAAGAAGAAAGGAGGAGAGAAGAGGAGGAGGAGGGGTGGAGAGTGTGAAGCCCCTCTACAGATTTGCTTCTTCTCCTTTTCAACCCCTCTCTCGAATCCCATTTGAAATTTAAAGCACCTTTTTGTGTCTGAAAATACCTTTACACGCACTGCCATAAATACTGCCCAAAGGGAGCGGGCTTCAGTTCCCCCTGCCGACTTGCATGATTCAACAGGGATGAGGGACTATAATGGAAGACCCCCACACACACACACACACACAAACATGCATGCATAGTGTATGTAGTCAATTTATAACAACACATAAATTATATAGAGAAAATATCACAGTACATATATATAAATGTATGAATCAATCATATGTGTAAGTTCCTTACAGCACTGTATTGGCACAGCTCACACACACTGTATTGATTCTGAATGCACAAGGACAGAAAAGCTAAATGATTGCTTACAAATGATTCCTGCGATAAAATAAGGTGAAGAGAGATAGTTGAAAAAACCCACACACGCATACATACATACAGCGCACATAAAACATGAAATACCGGTCAGGGGGAGTTATGTAAATGCATTTTCTCGACCAGAGAATTCAATTCATAATTCATAGAGATTAAAGATGAATTTCATATGAGGCTGTGCCACATTTGATTGGCCGCTTTCCCCCATAGAAATGCCATGGCCCAAAGACCTCTCTTCTCCCAGTGATTAGAAGGAGACCAGATCCTGCCCCCCCCCCCCCCCCCCCCCCCCCAAATCAATACATCTCCTGATTTGATCCTGCCTGTTGGCTCCCAGTCTCTCGGACACAATAACAACACTAACTATTCATCACCACTCATCTATACTCTAACCCTATTATTACTACTTCTACTTAATTTTTCAGAGGGTTTGAGGATACTTTGCATCAAACGTTCTTTTACATTGTTGTTATAGTATACATTACACAGACATATAGATATTTTATAGATCTGCAGGGGAAATTCATGAATTATTTATGACACTTGTGACAATACAGAAAATATACAACCTCAAGCTAAACACAAGCTGGTGTCATAGAAGTCAGCAGTACAATCTAATCAGAGTTAGCAACCAATTCGGCAAGTAGTTGAAAAAACTAGGTTTCATGACATGGTTATTTGTATTCTAACATCTGGAAGAAAAATGCACATCATATTGCTAAACTGGGTTGTGATGGCATCAGTGTTGATCAGCGCCAGAGACAATTCAAACCTGTGTTGGTTGCAAGGTCATTTGACACAGGAGTGACCCCTTAGGAGAAAGTACCGGTAGGCAGGTGGACACTCAACAGAATAATATGAATCAGCAGAATTCTGCCTGAATGGGTCATAGTGGAGTAGAATCCTCCAAGTGAGCAGATTACATGAAGCATTTCTAATTTGATTAGGTTTTGAAGATGGTTATGTACATATCCGAGCTGTAAATGTATTGTTACAGATTACATGATCCACCTTTTCAACAGCAAATCTCTGCCTCCACACTAATGCATCAGTATATATGCACCGCAGTCAACACACACTGGAGGTAATGATGACACATGTAGGGCACAGCTGCATAATCTTGAGTGATCATTTTACACAACTGTTCCTTTAGGGTGCTTCGGACGGTTACAAAGCGTTAATGCCATGCATGTGGACCATCGGTTGAAACATACATTCATTTGCAAATTAGAAATATTTTCTTTTCTGCTTTTTTCTGTCTTTCTTTTTACACAACTTTGCATTTCCTTGTAAAATATCAGGGATTTCCACCTCTTATGGCCCATTAAAAACCTCTGATCTGAAGATGATCTATCACTGCAACCTACTCACAACTTAAAACATTCAGGCCACAACATCTGACAGAGATCACGAGTGGACCGTGGACCTGGAAAACACATGCTGTTTGTCCTTTTTAACCCAAACACCCTGTGAGTTCTCATTCCTTCAATATCGACTTGTTACTGCCTTTAAAACTCATCATGGTAGATTTACACAAAGATCAGGTTTTTACATCGAGCATTACTGATACTTAGTAAGAATCGGGCGCACGTAATGATTATATCCAATGTTAATATTTGTAACGGGATTTTGAATTTTCAAGTCCAATTTTTGAGATGTGAGAGACAACAAACTTAAAGCCAGATTTACTGCTGCCCATTACAAATACTAAAATAATCAGAACACATACATTAGATTATTTGATCAGAACATTAAAAGAAACAAATACTTCATCTGCTTGCAGCAGTTGCATTTGCTCTGCTTTGCAATCAAAGAGAAAAAAGAGAATCTATGCCTCTTTGGTGTCTGTAGCCGAGGCACAGCTGCTAGCATTCAGAGTGGCACTCAGTTACACCACCAAAACAACCAACACAACACTAGTGGGCACAGAACAGAAATGGTGGTAACTATATGGTCTTATTTATGGACAGAGGAGGAGACCAAGTGCTTCCTGGCACTATGGTCATCCTCCAAAGTCCAACGGCTGCAGCCATCTTAATAAACGTACACGATTTAAAAAGTACAACAGGGGAACAGAGGACGGAGCTGGAATGCAGCAGCAACGGGCAATCCAAAAAAATAATCTGACGCTATACAATGAAGTAATGACACGGAGGAGTTGAAGCAACTCAACACAGCACTACCACCAGCACCAAACGAGCTCCAGGCCCAGTTTGGTGGATGTTTGAGGAGGTGCGCATTAGGGCACTGCCTGGGGGACTGCATATAGGGTCCTCCTCTCTGTGTCGAGTATGGTGTAACTTTGACGCAGAGGCATGAATTGGTCTTACATATTGTTGGAACGTTTCACACTGAAAAGAACAAGGGCCACATTGGAGGTCATTATCTCCACCAAGGATACTTTGGCATGTGGACTGGAATCGAAGCACCAAGATTAGGGAACAAGCACGCTAACCCCCTGAGCCACAGCCAAGCCCATCTGATGAAATCTGTTGCAGTAAGATTATTTCATAGAGCCCTTACACTTTACATTACTTTGTCTTGTGTGGGCAGCAGCTCTTTGGAGACTCATCATGTCCACGAATACTGTATTTATGATCAGTAACACTCCATAAACATAAATATATTCTATCCCATTATATTGTATTGTATCAAGTCACTGATCTGTATTGTAGTTGACTCAAGGTCATTTTATTGTTACAAATCATACTCTGCCTTCGTACTGATTGGAAAACCCATTACTGGGTTTACTGCCAAACTTAAAGATGGGGGTGGGGGCACAAAAAGTGGCTCATCTTCCCAGAAAGCAACAGCAGGCCACTTCAGACTTTATCACTGACTCCATGATGCAATTAGCCATCGTGGTGGTGCAGCTGTGGTTCAGCTGATTGTATTAGAGAGTCAGTGATGGACAAAACCCCAGAGATTGAGAGAGGGACACTCGCACAGCCCTAAAAAAACAAAGACAAGTAGAAAGCCCACAACTCTCCGAGGGTCTGTCTCTTGTGAGGATCAGCCCAGCAAAATGAGATGCAAAGTTTTTTCTGTTGTTGTGGGGAGTTTTTCTTTTTCTCTGGTTGTGATTTTATGGCCCAGGGGTCGTTATCTCCCCGAAACCAAGACTCTGCTTCAGACAATGCTCATGCGTACGCACCACCGCACACGCAAAACTTCCAGAAGGACACAGGGGATTGCTGTGAGAGGGCCCCTCGAGGGGTGTAGTGACTTTTGACATGGACGGCAACATATCAAACCCCCGCACACACTCACACAGAGATCGAGCGTCACTCTCACCCTCCTCACCCGCCCCAAGGGGACAGGAGACGAGAGGCAGGCAGGAGAGATAAGAACTGATACCCCTGCCCTTACCCCCGCAACCACCGCCATCACCACCTTTATCCTATTCAGTCCGCTCACCCGCCAATTCCCCTTCTTCCCTGTGTGGAGAACCCCCTGCCAAGTAGTGTGTTGTGTATGTTGTCTGATCAATCTGTGGCAGACACACAAGGAGGTAAAAGCCATCACGGACCCTGAAAGCCACTCCATCCAGGGACAACAGACCCCCCTCTGAGTGGCTGCTGCGGCTAAAGTTTTCAACAATGGGGTTAGAGTAATTAGGAAGGCACTTCCCTTCTGGAGAAAATACTGGAGAAGAAAAGGGGAGGGGGGAAGCTTAGAGTACAGGATGGATGGGGGGGCGAGGGGGGAGGTAGATGTTGAAAAAGAGTGACAAAGAGACTGGCAGCTGAGTTGAGCAGTAAGATAGTTGGGGAGAATGATTCCAAGGCAAGAGAGATAGAACAAGAAAAGGGAGGGAGGGAGGAGCCCCTATATAACCCTGTATCTATTCAGCGCAGAGGTTGTAAAGACGGAGGAACAATCAAGGTGGAAATGAAAAGATGGCTGGAGGGCAGGGAGAGATCACTCCGCGGTCATGACATGTGAGAGGAGAGGTTTACATGCAGCAGTTAAGAATTAGAATAGTGGATCAGAGTGAGCGCGGCTTGATTCTCAACACTGGGCTCTTCTGTATGTCAGTGTTTTCCAGTGATGCGTTCAAAGACGGCGATTGTTCAATTACAAATACTCTTTTTAGCCAAATTGAGGTTTTCCAATACCGATCACCCCTCAGAGGCTGCTTTTACTCAAAATGTGTGTTTAATGCACCTCCAGCCCCATTTACTCTCTGTCAAAGTGACCAGTGTCCTGAGCTCAGATCTAATTACAGAAGTCAATCTCAGTGCCATCAGCAGGATGAGGCTGAGATTAGGACTCCGCCATATGGCTTGTTGGGGAAACTGTGGCTTACACATGGCACATGCGCGCACACACACACACACACACACACACACACACACACGAGCAGACCTGACTGTAGATCAGTCTAACCACTGACAATGGGAAAGGTGTTGATTGCTCAGTTAATGAACATACCTTTGCAGAATGTGAATTGTTGTAAATATGTTCAAGCTCATTCATATGTTGTCATGTCTTTTATCATTTTGTTATTACTCATTTATCATGTTAATCTTGGGTTCCAATCACTGTCGGATTCCGTGTTTACAATCTTATTAAATCTATATTACAGTATTGATGCCTCTAAGTTTGTGTTTTTGCACCTACATTGTTATACTATTTTGCATACTACTCTGTACTTGAATACTAACAGTAATATTCCTTACCCCCCCCCACCCCCCCCCCCCGCCCCCAACCTGTTTTTCAGCTGCAATGTACACTATTGGATTCCTAAAGGTCCCTTCGGATCAATCTAGTATCTGTCTGTCTATCTATCTTTTTTTATTTCAAAACATTCTACTTTTTTCGAACCATTCTTATGCAGAAGTGACTTAACAAAAGTGAGTTTTCATTTCATTGATTCCCTCAGCAAAAAGCAGAAGTTGTTTTTTTGTGTTTGATTTGGACTCATTGGTAAAAATACGATAGAATCTTGAAACCACTTTGATTATTTTTGTCTAAATGTCATTGTTAGGAGCGAGCAGTAAATGTTTGTCTTGGTTAGCTGCTTGTTAGTATCTTTTTTAAAATGCTAAAAGCATCAAAAGTCTCAAGAGAGCTATTTACTGACTTGTTCAACAAAAAAAATGTAATTAAATAAAATGCATTAACCTTCAGATGAGGACATAAGTGTTTGCATGTAAACTTCATTATTTTAGGACTCATTCCTACAGCACTCATCTTTTTGGCAGGGAAGGAGGGGCTAAACGATTCCATCTTCAGTATAAGTTCTGTTGCTAATAGTAAGTTGATCGTCCTCCGACATTTAATTTTGGGCTGCAGGGGTCACACACCACTCTAGCATTGTGTCTCCTTCTGTCTGGAGGTCTGAAAAATGGAGCAGTTATGCCCTGAATAGCCATGCCTGAAAGACAGAATGCTATTAGTGAAAGAGATAAAGGAACCCAGACTATAATATGTTAAGTACAAACTACAAGCTGTTGCTGAATTATACCTGTAGCTGGAGAGAACCAGAGTTTTACTCATTTGCAGCTGCAATCCCACTGATAAATGTGTTCCTTTGGTAAAAAGATATGGTAAGAAATCAAACACTGTTTCACAGGAAAACTTGGTGTCATAAATAATGAGTAAACCTTGGCGACGCCTGTTCAACCCTGCAGTTGCAACAAGGGCTAATTAGTCCTTAAGGGAGAAAAACATATTTAGAGAAGAAATGAATGATCCTGCACTAATACAATGCTGTCACGGTTCTCAGAAAAGGGACCCAAGAGCACAACTCAGTAGAAAAAAGTAAAGAGTCTTAACTAAGGGGAAAAAATGAGAAGAAAAAACAAGCAGATAAACAAAGTACAAAGGGTTGGGGATGAGAGACATCCTCCAAAAGTCTAGGACAGGGGTTCGACACTCATTTCAGTTCAAGGGCCACATACAGCCCAATTCAATTAAAAGTGGGCGGGGCCAGTAAAACTATAACTTAATAACCTCGAAACAACTTCACGGAGGTGTGTGCAAACCCCAGTGGCCAAATTTGAAATAGCAGTTACTTTTTTGAGAACTTAGCAGTTATTGTCTTCTCTGTCATCTTCACACGTTTTACACACAGTCACCTTGTGGGCTGGACTGAGCCCTCGGGTGTGCCTGTCTTGGCCCGCGGGCCATAGGTTTGACACCCCTGGTCTAGGATCCAGAGCACATGAGTCAAACACGTTGCCCGCGGGCAAAATGTGGCCTGTGAGAACTTCAAGGCTTATGATTGCCTAAAAATAAAAGTCTAAAGCAAATATTGGCCATGAACTCTAGTAAATTACATATGCCACTGTTTATGTGTAGCAATATATTCAGTGTTTACAGTGTGTTTACATTTTCACATGTATGTGAATGCATATACAACATTTGTAACATGAATAAATGAGAGGTAAGTATGAGGACAGTTATTTCACCATATGTTAAGTAGTAATCACATGTAGTCCCCCAATTAAAACTGGTCATACCTGTTCACCATGGGCAGCACGTGGGGGAACAGGTGAGCATCTGTTGGGGAAGGAAGGCAGGTGTGCACAAACAACTGGAGTGAATGGAGGAAAGTATGAATGAAGCAGAGTGAAACTCTAAACCATGACACAATGCAGTGGTAGAGGGAGGGGGAGAACTAGCACAGTGATCAAAACAACACCAGACTGACGCAACAGTAGCCAATGCACTTCAGAGGGAGAGAGAAAAAAGAAAAGAATCCAGTTATTTACTGTAAATACAAACGCTCTCTTCATTTGCTGGAGTCGTGTTATTGACAGGCAGGGGTTAATGTCACAAAGAAAACAGATGCAAGGAGAAGCAGATGCAGGGACACAAGATAGTGAAACCCAGATCAATAATGGAAGTGGGCTTGCTGAATGCAACACACACACACACTCATATACAAGCATGCACACACAGCTTGCGTTGCTATCTTCATTTGAACAATGCATCCATTCACTGCAGCCAGCCAAACTGAAATTCTTACTACAACCCTCACGCATACGACTTAGGTGACAACCCCAAGCGTTTCCTCTTACGATCGTGATTCATTTACCCCGGATGGGAAAAAGAAAAATGAAATAAAATCGAATCGGAATTCACTCTCTGATCAAATGACACAAAATTTTATCAGCCCTGGCTTTGACTGGCATTAATTAGGAAGCAACGTCCATGTGAACATTTTGTTGTTTTCTACATCTGTCATGTCAAATTCCTGTTCTATCTATGGTTGCCATAGCAATGAATATTTATAGCAACCCCCCTTTTTTACAACTTGGGACAGTTTTCAGCATTTTTTACGTCATTGGTTGGATCAAGAACCAGTGCTGTTGAGACTGTGGAGGGATCCTGTCCTTCTGAAGAGTAGTGGAAACTGAGCTAGGTCACAGAGCTAATACTCTCACTCTAATACACTGCTCTTATTATTATTATTATTATTTCCCCCTCGCTGTTGTGATGCACTGTGATGTTGGATGCACTGGTGACGCATCTGACACCCCGTGTCAATAACTGACAATGGGAAAAGTGTTCATTGTCTTGTTATAGCAGGTTCATCTGAGTTTAAAAAAAATACAGTATGAAATAGGCTTTTGAAAAAAAATATAGTGGTTAACTTAAAGGTGCAGTGTGTTAGATTTGGTGACATCTAGAGGTGAAGTTACATGCTGTATCCATCACCTCACCCTTCTGAGCATGCAGGAGAACCTATGATAGACATTAAATCTCAAAAGATATTTAGTATGTCCACTCTGGGCTACTGTAAAAAACATGGCTGCCCCCATAGAGAGGACCTGCTCCTTATGTAAATATACATTAATGGGCTCAATTACGGGTAAAAAAACAGTTAGGTGATTTTAAAGTGATGAAAATGTCAGCATGAAATTGTTTATAAGTGCCAAAAATGACAGAAATCTTACACACTGCACCTTTAAGGTTGCAATTGTTTCTCCAACATGCTTGGAAGGAAAGGGTGAGGGGAGTTCAGCTGCGAGATGCAACTTCAAACTTAGACAAATAATAGACTATAATAATCAACACCATCTTCCAGTCTTGCGTGCTCACTCTGGGAATGGAACCAAAAAGGTGGCAAACACAAACACACACACACACACACAAACATTGAAACGCATAATCATGCATTGTGTGGACAAACTTTCATATGAAATGTTAAAAATGTTGAATCCTGTTTGTTTGGCTCATCAAGGCCTGTGTGTAGAGCCCTGCACTATAGGCCTCTCCGATACATGCGATAATGGGATTCATTGCTTCCCCCTCCCCTTTCACCTCCCCCCCCCCCCCCCCCCTACACCCCCCCCCCCCCCCCCCCCCCTACAATTCCTGCTCCTATGTCCTCCACACCATCCATACAAAAAGGGAAGGTACCGCATTTAAATTACGCAGGCAGTTTACTGTAAGAGTCCACCAGGGAAATCGAAGAAGAGACAGAAAGAGAAAAGTGAGGGGGTGGGGTTGAGGGGAGGGGGGCGGGGTGCTGTAGAGGCGAGTTATGGGAAATAGCAGAGGATGGAAGGCAAAGTATTTACAAAGATGGGGAAGATAGAGGCGGAGGCGGAGGAGGGGGGCGGGGGGGGGGCGGCGCTGGTGCGCATGGGAGCCGGGGAGAGAGTGAGTGATGGAGGGAAGGAGAGAGTGCTGGTGGTGAGTGTGGATGTGACGGAGCGAGTGGAGAGAGAGAAGGGGGTAGTAGAGTGTGGTGGTGGGTGGGAGACGTAAAGCAAAAACAGAGACAGGGAACCAAGAAGGGCAAAGGGTCAAGGAAAGAATTAAAATTTGAATTAAGAGGTGCAAAAGATGGAGGGAGAGACACATAGATAGACAGAGAGAGAGAGAGGAGGAGAGAGAGAGAGAGGTGCATAAACAGCGGGTGAGGAAGTGAGAGTGAGTTCACTGTCAATCCTCTGTCCTTGATTTGTTTTGTTGTTGGGGATGGAGAATCCATTTACAACTCTCTCTCCCTCTCTCTCTCCCTCTCCCTCCCTCTCCCTCTCCCTCCCTCCCCGGTTAGTGTTTGCGTTGACCATGCTGACCGTCGTGCTCTCCTCCTCTCCACTGACGAATGACAAACAAGCCCAGGCAATCCCAGAATGCTCTTTGTCATCCCTGCAGCAGAGGACTCGCACGTTTAGCTATTTACATGCAAATAGAAGCTCAACCCCCCTTTTTCGATCCAGCACACACACACACACACACACACACACACACACACACACACACTCGCTCCAGTAAGTACACTTCTGAAATAAAGTGAACACAATGCAAGACAAAATGAACGGGTGAAGAAAGAGGACTCAAAGGTGTGTGTGTGTGTGTGTGTGTGTGTGTGTGTGTGTGTGTGTGTGTGTGTGTGTGTTGTTGGGGGGAGAGTATTACAGACTGCAACCATAATACACTGTGATGAATAATGAGACCACCCCACACACACTGCACTGTAACATATGTATTAGTTAGGAGTAAAGGAAGTTGTGGTATGAGGAATATACGGATCATTTCAGCACTGGATTGCTTCCATCTCAGAGCTGGTGAAGAGGGCTCGGTGTGTCCTGGGCTGGAGGAGGACGTTAGCCAGACTGACCCATCACCGACAATACATCTCAGCCATGGCACCCGACAGTGGAGACCTGAGCAGCTCCGTCAGAGGCAGACTGTTGCACCCACAGGGCAGGAAGGAGCGCTACCACAGGTCCTTCATCCCCACTGCCGTCAGGTTACACACCTCCTCTCTTTAAACAGCCCCCCTTCCTCGCCCCGCTTTACATAGGGTATTGTTTCTATTTACTTTTGACTATATATCGGCACTGTTTATTTTGTGTATATATAGTGTCGTATATATCGTGCATCGATTTCATTTGTTCTTTTCTTTGCACATGTTTTTCTCCTTTTACTTATTTTAAAAATTGCACATCCTAATTGCACATTTTCCCCTCCTACTTTAATAATTATGTTTAATTATGTACAATTATGTTGTAAGCTGCTGTAACAAGTGAATTTCCCATTGTGGGATGAATAAAAGCGTCCTATTCTATGTAATCAAATTGTTTACAATTACAACAATATTATTTACATTTCTATCGTGAAAATTAGGGTAAATAAAAGAGAACAAAATAGTTTTGAATTAAACTTTTTTTCCCTTCATTTTTTAATCTCAGTTAAGATGTTTAATGGTCATTTGTGTACAAGTGGTGGATGGATGGATGGATGGATGGATGAATGAATGGTTAGATGGATGGATGGATGGATGAATGGTTAGATGGATGGATGGATGAATGGTTAGATGGATGGATGGATGAATGGTTAGATGGATGGATGGATAGATGGATGGATGAATGGTGAGATGGATGGATGGCTTTTCTTTGCCCCATGACAACACAAAGTCCAACCTCTAATGAAGACCATGCAGCACATGAACGTTTAATAAAAGGACTTTCAGTCGTCATAATAACGCTTTACAGCTACATATTAAATACATCATAATATCCCTTTAAAACAATATTAGATAGATATTATTATACACTTACTACATCTACTATATATAACTTATTTCAAAGTATTTGAACAAGGCAAATAGTATGTATAACTACACTTTTACTGAGTATGTGTGCATGCCGTATGTGTGGCATGTGTGTATGTCAGTTAAAGGTACAGTATGTACGATTTGGTGACATCTAGTGTAAACCAATGGTAGTCCTCAGCTGTTGATAAAGCTCAAAAGATACTTTTAATGTTCACTCTGAGCTACTGTAAAAACATGGCGGCCACCGTGGAGAGGACCCACTCCCAAAGTAAATATACATTAGATCGCTCATTGAAGTGTGAATATACATTTAGGTGATTATAAATGCATAGAGACGTCAGTAAGTGATTATTTTGTAACAGTCTTTCGACCAATAGAAGAGACAAAATCGTACAAACTGCTCCTTTAACAGAACGGCACAACTGTCATAGAGTTTATGACTTCTGAAACAAAAAGAGTGGTGTAAATGTTGTTTTCTAAAAGGCTCCGTTTACCAGGCCTTGGTTTCAGCCTCTCATTGAATAGATGAACTGGAGAGCCGTCACTCCCCCATCATCAAACTTTCACAGAGAAAGTGAGCTAACCCATTTTTCTACACTGTCAAGTAATCACTGGCAAAATTGCACATGAAGAAAACAAGTAGGGAGAGAGGTATCTCTTCAGTCAGGACCTCTGCTGCTCCGGCCCCGCCTGCATCGCCTCCTTCCTTCAAACCAGCGGCAGGGGCACAAACAGGCCATTATGTCAGACGGGCAGACATGATTTCTCTCTGTCTCCCTCTCCCATACAGCACACAGCCCGAGCGCTTCCTCTGCCGGTGAATGAAAGAGGAAGTGCAGAGGAGACTGAAGTGTAAAGAGTCCTCTGTCTCCCCCGTCTCTCCCAGACAGGAGTGACACCACAGCCGACAACAACAACAACAACAACAACGACAGTGACGAGCGGTGCTGCCGAATTATTCATGAGGGCTGAAGAAGCGCGGCAGCAAAGAGCTCAGTGTCTACAAAACTCACTCGCTCAGCAGCCTGCGCCCTTTTCTAAGCAGCCCCGTTCATGAGTTACAATCCCAAACTTAGGCCCCTCGGAGGAGAGATTTCCCTCTCAATGGCGCCCACCTGGTCCGAGGGAGGAAGGGCGCCAAGCTGAAGGCTCGACTATCAAAGTGCCTATTCTCTAACTTGGTGAAAAGTTGTGCGGTTTGTCACAAGAAGCGCTCTGTTGTAGAAGCAGACAACTTTGTGTGACACCTGAGCTCAAACAAAGCGGCTGTTTAAACACGGAGCGCCGGTGGGAGATACATTTCACATCCGTAATGAGGAGATAAACAAACTTTGTCGCAAGTGTCATTGACTCAGTGAGACTTTGGGGAGGTTTGGAGACTTTTACCAAACAGAGAGACGAGACGGTGCTTCAGCAGAGAAATGGATATATTTATGTCTTATCTTAAGAAAACTCCTTGTTATTGCTCCCGTAAGGCTCTATTTTTTTTTCATAGAATCCTAAATAGCCGCAGGCCTCAGTGGAGTTGGTATGTGTAATTCTGGCAGGTTAGGAAGGTGATTGTTAATAAAAGTTACATATATGCATATATATTTGAGGAAATAGAGAAGTCCACCCAGCCCTCAGTCTGACTGCATGCAAGGGGATGTGTCAAAAAATGTTTCAATGTTTCCAAAAATATACTTTTAAGTTGATGAAAATTCCAGTGCCGTGTGGAGAACATGCCAAACACAACAATAAATTAGATTCAGTGAAAAACATTTCAGTTTTTCCACATGAAAATCACATTAGACAGATGCAAACCTTTACAATCAAAAGATAAAAGATATGAAAGAGTACATGAAAGTTCAGTCGGGGTCCCCTTAATGCCACAACATCTCTCTCTCACACACACACACACACACACACACACAGACCTTTTCCATCAGCTCTCTCTCTTCCCTCATTCATTTTGTCCTAAATTATGTTCACTTGATCTCAGAGGTGTAGTTACTGGACTTCGAGTACATATGTGTGTATTTGTACTGACACAGTATGAAGTGAGGATCTATTATGAAAGTGAAGACATTTGTGCTGTCCCTCTAATTACCACTTTGACAACTTTAAATAGGTGTTTGAGGGTTATGTTTAGGTTCTGGGGTTAAGGTTAGAATAACTATTTCTTTAAATCGTATTGTCAGTTTAAAAAAAACAACAATAAATAAAATAAAAATAGAAATAAAAATGTTTTCCCTATTTTTACAAACTGATACAACATATTGCATCATTAAGATGAAGACTCATACGAATGAGATAAGAGACCTTCTCCTGATGTGTTGTGATGTCAGACACACCAGTGACTCTTCAGTTTGAGAAAAAAAAACAACACAGCAAGCCACACATACTAATATGTTCATTTCAACCTAACAAGATGTTTATGGCAGCAGTTTGACCACGCATGCCAAGATCTAATCTCATCACCTCAGTGGCATGGTCCCTTAACCTGGGTGTTGTGAAAGTGCTTTCCCCTTGAACAGGGTGGAAGGTTCTGGGTTCAGGGCTGAATATCTCGGAGTCGAGGCCATGCCACGAAGCTCCCTGCTGGGTGCATGACTTCCCCCGAGCTCCCTGAAAGGCTCGATCTGGTGAATGTGGGTCACAGGGAGCCCCCTCTGTACATAAGTGTGTGTGTGTGTGTGTGTGTGTGTGTGTGTGTGTGTGTGTGTGTGTGTGTGTGTGTGTGTTAGT
>JAFBJT010088207.1:59441-85082 GCA_016785325.1 Chascanopsetta lugubris
GTGTGTGTGTGTGTGTGTGTGTGTGTGTGTGTGTGTGTGTTAGTGAGACGGTCCCCACCCAGACAGCCTTTGGGGTAATAATGAGGAATGGACCTATTTCAAAGCAGTGGAGCATAAAGAGGACACACACAAACACAGGAAACACACGTGTTGTCACGTAATCACACACTTGTATGTGTGACTGTGTGTCACGAATTCAAGTAAAAAGAAAAAATCAAATATAATATGATTAACACTTGGGGAAAGAAGTGGCTCCACTTCACAGATCACACACAGCAAACAGAACAAAAAAACTATACACAGTGGATCTGTGATGCGTATTGTGTAACACTCGAACAGTGCCATGCTGAGCTACACCTGCAGCGCACCTCCACCGTGTTCTACGGTTTCTGCTGCCGGTGGATCTCTGTAACTGAGCCATGAATACTGCATGGCTTTCCTGAAAGCACAGGGTCCTGTGGAACTAGCAGGCAAAGTGTACGGGTTCCTCGGCAGGTCACTGTGCCACAGTGTCTCCGCTCTATATTTACTCTACGGGAGCCCGACTGTGTGCGTGTGTGTGTGTGTGTGTGTGAGAGAGAGAGAGAGAGAGAAATGCTCGGATAAGAGTGAGATGCTGAAAAAAATAACTGAAAGGTCGTTCACGTGTGCATGGAGAAGGGTGGTGTTTGTGTAGATGAGTATGTGTGTATGCACATATTTATGTGTTAATGCGAGAATCACAGCGTGTGTGTGTGTGTGTGTAGAGGGTGGCAGTGCACCGTGCATACAGAACGGCCATGTTTTTTGCACACGTGAAGGTGAATGTGTGTTCCTACACGCGTGCACTGATAGGTGTGTTTATGGTTGTTTTATGAACCCGGGGATTGAAGTGTGTGCACGTCTGCGTTGGAGGTGAAATAACACCCTCTTCCTGGTAATGTCACATGTTTGCCAGGATGGACCAATGCTCAGACTGCATGGAGAATGTATTCAGTGTACCAGAAGAATCATGATGTCTCACACTGTGCAGGGGTGGGGGAAGGGTGTGTGTGTGTGTGTGTGTCCATGTGTGAGAGACAAAGATGACCAAACACTAGCTCGAGACAATATGTGCACCACATTTCCCATTTCCTTGTAGTTAAGTGGGGCAGCAGCTCTTTTGGTGATAACAGCAGGGAATACAGACAATGGCGAAGGTGATTCAATAAACTACCCAGATGCTTCATTTGGAAACACACACAAACACACACATTTTTAGCTCTGCACATACACACTGTCACACACACACACAACATAGGTGCACAATGAAAATCTCCTTTGCAGAACTTGACATATGGCGCACACAATTTCCCTCTCAATTTCAGATCCAACTCCCACAGACGTCCTCGCACGCCAGCAAATTGCCACCCCCCCACCCCTGCCCCTTCACCACCGCCCTCCCTCTGCTCCTTCTCTCCTCATCTCCCCATCTCTTCATCCCCTCCCTCCCAATTCGCTCCTCTTTTCTGAAAGTCATCTGCTCGCTAAGCAGTAAGCAACATCACGGGCCGCTCGCAGAAATGAGAGTATACAAATGATTTGTGGCACGGGCGTCCCACTGGCGCCAGCCTAGATGGTGGTGTGGAGGAGGAGGGGGAGAGAAGGAGGAGGGGGATCCAGGGCGTGTGGTGGTGGTGGTGGTGGGGATAATGTCACTTTCACCTTGTGTTTCTCTAGCAGGCCCATGATGATCATTTTTCCCCATTTTCGTTGCAAATTTGTGTTGGGGGCCAAAGCTAAGGGGGGGAAAGAGGGAAAGATGGAGGTGGGTGAGAGTAACACCCCCCCCCCCCCTCTGTTTTACAAAGTGGAGGCAGAGCAAAGGGGGGGGGGGGGGGGGGGGGTTTTTTTTTTTTGGGGTGAAAAATAGAAGGAGAAGACGGTGCATATGAGGGGGGGATGGAGCAAAGATGAGAGGTGGGGGGCACATCTGCACAGTGACCTTTTTCTGATCCAATCTCGCTGATGAATCCTAATGAAGGATTTAATAAAATCACAGTTTACAATCTGTCTCTGCATCAAAGCGTGCAATCCAATTCAAAAACACAGGCCCATCTACATTTCCAATATTGTTGTAAACCCATCAACCCCGCCAAGCCCTGCCCCCCAAAACATAAGTGAGTGCTTGTTTTTGTGTGCATTTGTGTGAATGAGAGAGAGAGAGAGGCAGACGGAGAGAGAGAGAGAGAGAGAGAGAGAGAGAGAGAGACATGGGGTGGCGGGTGGGTGGGGGTTGTTGGCTGGGCTGAGAGAGAGAGCGGCTGGCACATTTGTTCCAGCTGTAGCCTAATGTCACAACTCGTCATATTCATTTGGCCCTCTAATGAGGCTAAAGTCAACAAGGTGCAGCATCCATGAGTGGAACTGCTGCTGCGACACAGGGCTAAATGAAAAGGGAAAAGTAGAGGAGGGGGTAAAAGACACAGAGGACGTGATAGCGAGAGAGGGCAGAGAATACGGCAAATCATTTCAAACCTGATCATCTGCGGGCCTGCTGTGAGTTAACCCCCACACACACACTTTTCATACACACTAGATTGCGCTTCTCGTCAGTCGTAATCGTAAGATGCCGTCATTTCCCTGAAATCAAAAGGGTGCACCTGTTACTCAGGCGATGTGCTCTGTCGCAGGCCACAGCATAAACAAGATGGATGATAGATCAATGTGACCGAGTGTCTCTGACATGATGCTGTGAGGTGAGGGACGGTGGAAGATCTGTGAGGCTTGGGAAATACTTTGTAACAGTGACATCTGCTGGTGATCGGTTGAAACGACCATAATGTGACATGGCACTGAGACAGATGCATTCAGAGCACAGAGGAGAGGACCAACATAAACATTACGAATCAAACGGCAATTAAGTTGGATTTTGCAGCTAAATACAATACAGAAACTCTACTTTACAAATATGGCAGCGCAACATGGCCTTAATAAAGACGACCAACCCCTGATAGAAACATTTAAAGGGGCTCATCCAAAATAATGAAAACAACAATTCATAAAGCACCAAAATATCTTCTTATTCATATGATCCGCCAGTGTGACAAATGAAATGGCATCCATTGTGATGTGCATTATTAAATAAGAGCTTAATTTCACAATGCAGGGAAATATCTGACATAAGACAACTAAATAAATGTATTATTTAAAAATGAGGTATGAGTAAGAGGTATGAAAGCTCTATTGATACAGAATATAAGGATTTTTTGGGGGACTGCATTGAAGAATTTCATTGCGCATATAAGTCTTCAGTGCTATAAGGTTATAAAGACACATCGCTACTCCAGAAATGCATATTATCTTTTTTATCAAGGTAGTAGGTTTTACTATGTTGTGAACTCAAGAGTGCAGCATCTGTGGTAATCCTGTTTCTGTTTGAAATGTCGATGTTGTGGAGCTACTTCAGAATTCTTCCTTCTTCCGTAGTTACTCCTCCTTTACCAGCTCTACAATTGTCAATTTTATTTGGTCGACTGCAAAGATTTGTATCTATTTTATTACTATATATGTACGTATGTTTTCTCATTTTCAAACTGGCTCAATTGTTAGAGCAGCCGCCTTTGGAGGCAAAGTTGGTCGGTTCAATCCAGCTTGAGATATACGTGTACATAAATACTATACACACACACACACACGCACACACACGTATATATATATATATATATATATATATATATATATATAGATAGATAGATAGATACACATATCAAGAGCTTGAGCACAAACATTATGAAAGGAAATAGAAAAGTCCCTTAATAAAACAACCCGGCATTTGTTGAATGGCAGAGGGACAGAAAATGTTACGCTCATCACGGAGGGGCCTGATCTAAATGCAGCCGGGAGACTTGTTGACAAGGCTGCTCTCTGGAGTAACTCTTTAATTCACAGAACTCAGGCAGATCTTAAATTAAACCTAGAAACAAGTGTACAATTCCTCAAGGCTCCACTATGAGACTACACTGTACCACAGTCATTGAACTATTTTGGACTATATGGACTCGGGGCTGCTGCTCATAGAGGACACCAGGGTCAGTTAGCAGCAGAGCCTCCCCGATGTCAACTCATATAATACATGTTTGATATTTATGATAATCCACTCAGCTGGAACACTGAGCATAAAACTGTAATAGCCAATGAAACTGAGCTGACAGGGAAATGACTGCCAGATGTTTAAAAACCTCCCAAACATGGCAGGCAAGATTCAAACTGACTCCAATTGGAAACTGATTTGAAATGAATGAAAAGCAGAACACTTTCTAGTATAGCTAGAAGATGACAATCAATTCATGTTGTGTTTCTCCTTGTTTGATCAAATCAATTTCTGCGAGAGTAAAAACAGTAGCTGGAGCAGTGGACAGTTTGCAGAAGTAACAATGTTTTCTGACATTGTCCACCTGCTCCAGTAGTGACATTAATTAACATGTACGGCCCCAAAACATGTCTCTTGTAAGTCACTCTGTCGGTGGCTTCCCACAATTGAAGGGAGATGTAAAAAAAATCTCCATGTGCGTGGCAGGCCGTGACAACAATCTTCATCGGCCTGCATTTACAACTCAAACAGTGCACAGGAACAACCAGTTACTGTCCATCAGCGCACACATGCTTCACAGCTGTGATGTGGTATCGACCCACATGGTCAAATACCTTTTTTTACATTTACAACCCTGAGCAATAGGGGTGCAGGTTCAGCTACAGTGCAGATCCCCCGAAGGAATTCTCAGCAGGGTGGAGGCCTGTAAAAACTAGAGGATGGTTCTTTGGTTCTTTGGTTGAAGAGTAACTCACTTCGCACCACACTGTGGGATCGAAGCCACAATAGTAATGTCACAAAATAGCAACGCCTCCAAGGGAACAGTTGCATTGATTGGATATGCGATCTAATGTCTGACTGCTGCCTGCATCTGAACATCTGTAATTTCTCTGTGATTAGGGCTCAGGTTACAATTACTCTCTGTATTGACAACACACGTTAATGAGGCTGTTTGTGCCAGAATCCCAATCCACATGAACTGGGCTCTGAGCAGGTATAGTTTAATACAGATGTTTAGGTCTAGGGTGTGCTGTAAATATCAGCTAATTCTGTGTGTGCGTGTGTGTGTGTGTCGGTGCGTATGTGTGTGTGCATGTGCGCGTGCTTCCAGAAGGCCCAAGTTGATCAGGGTGTAGAGCGACAGCTGTGCTACAAATCAGAGCCCATTTACTGGTGACAGAGTCATTAACGCCTGCTCATCTCATAAAACACAATGCACATGGTCAAATACCATTCACTCCATTCGCACTCATAACTCAGTCTAGTGGGCACACACACACACACACACACACACACACACACACACACAAACGCACAAAGCTAAACCGAGTGTGCCAATTGGAATGACTATTGAGTGTGCTGTCCTATGCATGCGCGCGCACGTGTGTGTGTGTGTGTGTGGTTTGTAAATCCATAATAAGTAGGGGTATAACGACACAAAGGTAAAGATGGAGATTTGCTGAAAGCACAGGCGCAATAAACACTTTGTCTAAGGGTCGTTTTTACGATAAGTGCCCAACACAACATACACACTTCATCCTCCATCTATATCCTCTTTCTCTTTCTAGGCACAGACACACACACACACACACACACACACACACACAAAATACACACATGAGCTAATGCATATAAACATTTTCAAAAACAAATCTTCACTGCTACACTGACTTCTGTAGCCGCTGTTCCCGCTGTCACCTCTCTCCTCCATACATACAGCAGTGATGAGAGGTGTTAAATAAACAATGAAATATAATGTGTAATTATGTATTTTAGAGCACCAGTGTCCACTTTGAAATTGAAACAAGGCGCAAAAGTAGATTGCATATAATGCCAAATATATTCATACCATAGCAGAGTGCAGAATTAATGAACTGTTTTATACAGTGGCCCCATAACATATTCAGACCTGTAACCCACACAGCACTCCAGTGCTTCTCTTCATGTTAGATTGTTGCCTTTGCTATTTTTGGGACAGTTTGGGGATTTTTCTCATTTCATTTCTCGTGTGCAAGTTACCAATCTCACTTTGAAAACCATTTTGTGTGTGTGTGCGTGGTTGACACTTCATTTGTGTTTGCCAATTGACTTTGTTTTGCTGCACATTTTGACAACATTGTACCACATTAGTTTTTACTGAATGTCTAAATCGGCATATCGAGTCCAGAAATCCAGTCACTTATAACAACCTCCTTGAGTTGCATGATAATAAGTGGATAACATTTGTATACTAGTAGTTTTTGTATAGAGCAGTATGCTGCATGCTCAAGCCTTAGTTATCCCTTCACCTTCAAGTAGTAGAACATATTGTAGTGCTCAGTTATCATTAAAACTTAAAGGTGCAGTGTGTAAGATTTGGGGACATCTAGTGGTGAAGTTGGATGTATGCAGGGGAATGCCGGGGAACCCACTGTAGACTTTGGTTGTTATTAAAACTCGAATGACGTTTAGTACGTCAACTCTGGGGCTACTGTAAAAACATGGCGGCCAGCGTAGTGTGGACCTGCTCCTCATGAAACTATACATTAATGGGCTCATTTGAGGGTAATGGAAATTTGAAAAATTTAAAACATTCAAAACATCATAAATTCATGAAAATGTCAGTATGTAACTCTTTTAAGACGTGACAAAAATGACCAAAATCTTACACACTGCACCTTTAAAAAAGGTTGAAGCTACTGTAAAACATGATGGTCTGGCAGCCTCCTGAGAGAGGTTCTGCTCTTTGGGAGGTAATGACCAGCAATTCTTACATTCAGGTGATTATAGACTCATTAAAACATTATCATACATTGCCATGGTTTTGCCAGTAAATCTATTTAAATCTAACACAGTGGACATTTATTTGTGATTTTTTTAAAGGGACCTCACATTTGCCTAAGTGGTCTGTGGTCACCATCATCATCCCTGCTGTCATTAGCCTTCAGATATGTCTGTGATTTGATTGGCCAGTATGTCTCTCCACCTGCTCCCGTTTGGGTTTATTAAGCACTGTCTAAAAAGACATTAATGTTCATTAGGTTCCACAACACGCAACTTCACCACTAGATCTCACCAAATCTTACACACTGCACCTTTAAAACTATGGTGTGTATGATTTGATGGTTGGTATCAATACACACATTAAAGTTGGCCCCTCCACTCTTGCCCAACAACACCTATAGGTGAAAGTTGGATTTGCTGTAGAAATACTGATACTTTATCCAATTAGACATTTGTTTTAACCTCAGCAAATATAATGACCCCGCAAGAAACTTGGCTTTTCACATTTTTAGTGCAACTCTACAACACCCAATCATCTCCCTGTCATAGCAGCTTAAAGTAGACATGGCTGTTTGTAGCAAAGCTCTTTTTTTTTTTTTTTTTTTTTACAACTTACTCTATTTTCATGTATATACATTTATATTTCATCAAAAGACTGGAGGCTGAAGACGTGATTAGCAGGCAGATTGTTAGTGAGCTAACCCCTGAGCTCCGTGTGTTCCGCTTATTTGTGTTTCCGGTAAATTGATGACATCATACTTATTGCACACGAAAACTTTCCAAGCGTGGCTCATCTTTGGCCTTCAGATTTACACACTATGTTACAAAGTGATACCTCAGGATTAATGTGCCATAAGCAGGCACTGGGGTGTAAAATGTTGCTAACCTCAATCTGATCTGAGGTCAGCTGCTCTGCACTCGCAAGGTCATAAGCTATGGGAGAGCATCAATGTACCGACACACACAACAACACCTTCACCAACATATTTGTATTTAGATATGCACCTAATTGCACACGCTCTTATCATTCTTTAAAGGAGTTATATTATGAAAAATCAATATTTAGTGTCAAGGATGTGTGTCGGGGGGGGGGGTCTAGTGACGGATAAGTGAGCGGATTACAATCCATAAAGTCAGTGGTTTGTGAATTGGAGAGAAAAAAAGAAATCCTAGAAGACGCTCTGGTTGAAAATCTGCTCACTCTTTACATTATTCGTGAGTAGTTCCGCCCAGTAACAGGGCTCAGTGCCGATTTCAGTCAGGAGTACCATTTGCTTTTAAAATCATAGGAATTATCTTTCTGTTGATCTAACATTGCTCAGAAATGACCTAAGATATGCTTAGTCTTTAGCTCTTGAGGTCTTGACATCATCATCATCACCTCCACGTAAGGGTTTCAACAGAAGACTCAGACTGTTGGATGAGTGCTGATCCAAACAGTACCATTTCTGTACCACAGGAAGTCCTGAGCCACGACAGAAGAGTAAGCCAACGGCTGCCTACAGGCATCGAGTTGCCAGCAGAGTCCAAATGAGTTGTCTGCATGAATCAAAGAGCTCAACCAATTCCAAAAATCACCTGATTCTTTTAAAAATAAACAACATTCACCTTGATGTAGAGAATAAATAGGGGGGCTGGAAAATATAAATGGTATATGGTAGAAATTATTTGAAAATTTGAGTGTGTTTACTCTAATAACACGTGGAAAATGTGACAACACATGTGTGCAAAACACTCCACACTACACAGAGTGTAAACACACACACAAACACACTGTAGTAATGGAGGAGACAAACAGGCGTGTTTCCCCCCCTCCCACACATGCTCTTATGACATGTTTTGATGAATAAAACAAAATGTGAGTCTGACATTCATGGCTCATCTCTCACTCTTCAAAACCACTTGCTACATAATCTGATTAAATACAAATGTCTCCATAACATTCATTCTCACATAGACCGAATGTTCCATACAGCACCTTTAAAGCTCATTACACTTCACATGTATAATTGTGAAATCCAAGACACATCCCTCAATACTACAGAACGCATGTAGGACTCAACACGCACATACACACATATACACAAGCTCAAACCTAAGCATTTCCACATTGTGAGCCTGTTTTCATCCCTTTATTATTATTGAACCTCAAAAGAAGAATGTGTCAGCTTATCTGCAGACCTCTATTTCTCAGTGTTAGTTTAAAAAAGTATTTGGTGAGTGGTACAATGTGACAAACACTGAGGTTTTGTACCACCATGTGACCATTGCATTGTTTTATTTCAATGCCTGCCTGTTACACTCCATGTCCAGTTCTTTCTATCATTTATTAATAATTACATGTAATCGAGGTGACACAGTTTGTGAGTTTAACAGAGCAAGCTCACGCTCTCTTTCTCTGTCTCTCTCTCACACAAACACACACACACACATAGCTGTTGTAAAAGAGGAGTAGGTCAAATAGCAACGTGAAGGCTGGCAGTTTGATTCCAAGTGTGTGATTGTGATGTGAAAGACAACCAACAAATGATTGATGCAGTGAGGCTGTGGGTGAATGGGTGAATGGGAGAAAGCTGGACTTTTCTTACCTTTGCCAGAGAAGTCACAATCCTTCATGGCCTGCTCATAGATAGAGCATGTGAGAACAGCTGTCAATGACCTGCTGACCCTGAGATGAAGAGCTCGGCTATACATCACCATGTGCCTGCAGGGGGAAGTACGAGAAGTTCTGTAAAAAATTCCACAATGTTCTTTAATCAATAAATTCTATTTCTAACAAGGTTGACGAACAATAATTTCAATGGAGTCAACAACTCACCTCCTTTCCAACTCTTTTCTGTGCAACTTCTCATCCAAATAGCTTTGAGCTGTAGGTGCCCCTCCAGCGGATCACTCGCCACTGTGACAGAACAACCAATGAAAAAGGTTCCTCTTCCCTTACAGAATGCAGCTGGAGCACTTTTGTAGCGAGCAAAGAGTTTTGGAAGAGGAGAAGCCACAATGCTTTGCTGGCAGGGGTGAGACTGGGAGTGAAACAAGGGGGTCACACAACCAAAGTATAGCTGGGGGCTTCAACTCCAGTGAGCATGTGCCATGTGAAAAAGCACTCTATACATATATTTTGTAACAATTATGGTCAGTGTGCTCCCCGGTCACAGACGTGACATTGGAAATTCCTTTTAGGGGCTATCAAGTTATTATCATATTGGTCAGAAACAAACGTTATACTTAAGAGTAAAAAAGTCTCTGATCCATGAGAAATAAATAAGTTGCCACAGTGGTCTGGTAGGAAAAAGTTCAAAGCAAATCTTGAGTGTCATTTCGCCGACTGTTGTGCCCCAGGGTACTCCAGTGGTCCAACACACAGCCCCCCATTGTCCTGCCTTGTGACTCAATTAGTGCAACTCCTCTCAGCCTGCTGCTTTTACTCCAGCCATACCAAACCCAAAGCTGTGGCAGAGAAGTCACAAGTCTCTCTTGAGGCAACAGCAAAATGTAATGCTCTTTAAAAAGAACAAATGGATAATCCAAGAAAATGTGTGAAGGAATAGATCCCCCCTACGTCTACAGCACATTTGGAGGAACCCAAATGCAAAGTCTCACCTGGGTTTTGTCAGTTGAAGTTCGTTGGATGCAGGTGGAGGTGGGAACAGGTGAGGAGCTGCAGTGATTTCCCTAAACAAACACACAGGAGCACCTGCCATTCAAGTGCTGCAGA
Source organism: Chascanopsetta lugubris (assembly GCA_016785325.1). Classification (NCBI taxonomy): domain Eukaryota; kingdom Metazoa; phylum Chordata; class Actinopteri; order Pleuronectiformes; family Bothidae; genus Chascanopsetta; species Chascanopsetta lugubris. The sequence goes on from JAFBJT010088207.1 coordinate 69,974, forward strand.
ACGGTGGAAACGAAACCAGAGGCGGCACGTCCGCTGCAAGCCGGAATTTGCCTGCATTTGAATGATGATACTTGAACAAGCACTGTGTGAGTCACTGCCCTTTTGGAGTTGTATGATATAAAAATGAAAATGTTAATCATGAGATGACAAGTCTCAAATTCACTGCTTACACATCTCTGCTGTCAGTTATCCATTTGTAGATAGAAGGGCCGTGGTGGAAAACCCACTTTTCTGACATTTACAGTCAACAAGAGGTGGTTCGACTGGTTTCAACTCAACAGTGGCTCCCTCTTTGACTGCGCAAGAGCATTGCTGCCCTCGTGTGGATAAAAACAAGACCTGCAGCATCAAGGACTGTAGAAAAAGAGAAGTGGTACTTCTGAGCATCTGGTCCAAGTGACAGAAATCAGAGGAAGTGTTGAGAGTTGTGCACTGGTTTGTGGTTTGTGTGGCTTATAATGTGAGGAACAACATCAGCTCAAAATACTAACACTAAGTATACGTTCAACTTAGCCCTGTTCATGTTATGTTTTAAATATGGTCCTTCCATCATTTGTCAGTATTATCACAAATGTGTATTGATTCTCTATAATGAAAGAAAATTGAAAAAGAAAACCTGAAAACTGCAAAATGTCTGTCAGTATTCATTTAGGTTTACACTCTGTGCGGTTTTGTATGGCTATTTATTATCATTCTTAGTAGTGGTAGTTGTTGGAGTGGTAGAAGTAGTAGTAGTGGTGGTAGTGGTAGTTGTTGGAGTTGTAGTAGTAGTTGTTGGAGTTGTAGAAGTAGTAGTAGTAGTGGTAGTTGTTGGAGTGGTATAAGTAGTAGTAGTAGTGGTAGTTGTTGGAGTTGTAGAAGTAGTAAAAGCAATAGTGGTAGTGGTAGTTGTTGGAGTTGTAGAAGTAGTAGTAGTAGTAGTGGTAGTTGTTGGAGTGGTAGAAGTAGTAGTAGTAGTGGTGGTAGTTGTTGGAGTGGTAGAAGTAGTAGTAGTGGTGGTAGTGGTAGTTGTTGGAGTTGTAGTAGTAGTTGTAGTGGTAGTTGTTGGAGTTGTAGAAGTAGTAGTGGTAGTTGCTGGAGTTGTAGAAGTAGTAGTAGCAGTAGTGGTGGTAGTTGTTGGGAGTTGTAGAAGTAGTAGTAGCAGTAGTGGTGGTAGTAGTAGTAGTCGTCATCGTTGGAGTAGTAGTAGTAGAAATAACCTGACTCTATAAACTGAATTAAATAAGAATTAAACTAATGACTGTCGGAGTTGTAATGCTAACTGGGCTACGATACCCTGTTTGTTTGTGTTCTTGTTTGGAAAGAGTGAGGTGAAGGGCATTTAGCTGCGATAGTGTAAACTCACCACCAGGCACCACTGAATTCCACTCACACTGTACCTGTAATTAGAAATGAAAAGGTGTCCAAATGCTTTGATGGGTAAGGTGACTGGACAACATGGGCGACAGACTGCAGTGTTACCCTGAGGACTCTTCCGCCATGACACCTCCTCCTGGCTGTTGCTCACACACACAAACAAACTCTACGTGCAAGCGTCAACATGGCTGAAGTCCAAGAAACCCCACTCCACCGACATTACCTCCTTCTACCAAGTCAGCTTCTTCCCGCCGTGTTCCCCGGGCAGTGAGCATCCCTCACCCTCACTACAACACCTCTTCCTATTGGTCGCTGTCCCTGCACCTGTTCAACCGTCCTGCCCAATCACACGTTCCCCTTACTGCGCTCCAAGATGGCGTCTTCCAGCGTTCCTCACCCAACATCTTCGCGTCAGACCACCGAATATCACCGTCTCCCGACGGTTTATATTTCATGAGGGAGCCGAGCCTTTGGAGGCGAGCCGCCCGGAGCTGTTGCTGTCGCTGCTGAAACACGGAAGTGGTGTTCGCCATTGTCCACCCCAGCCGTAGTTGGTTCATGCAAGGAGCCGGCCGTCTGTGTCGGTGCGAAGTGGGTTGTGTTATCCGAGTATGGCCACCGAGAGCAGGATCAATTTTTGGAGGAGAAACGCAAAGGTGCCTGGAAGGTGAGTCTTCTTGACACTTTATTTACTCACACGAGGCAGAATAAGACGTTTGCTGGTCACTGTCAAGCAGCAATGTTGATAATACCAGCAACTAGCTTCGATGTTAGCATCAACAGACATATGAGGTGTGGGGATATGAACGTAACGCTGAGCACCTCCTATATACATAATAATGTAAACACCACCTGCTCATGGTGTGTGTGTCTGTGTGTGTGTGTGTGTGACCGTCTGTCAGTGTGTCGTTCGGTGTGTGTGTGTGTGTGTGTGCGCGCGCGCGTGTGTGTGTGTCATCCAGTCAACTGACACACTCTGCCATATGTTTCCTCTGTCAGTCAGACACAGGTTGACAAAAGTGCCAGTGCGATAATAATGTAATAAGTTTTTCAGGACCAATACTGATACTGAAGAATAGTATTGCTGATATTGAACTGCAGTGAAAATGGGAATATTTCTGTCTAAATGTAGAAATTAGCATATTTCAAACCCCACCAAACACTTATCACTAAAGGTACAGTATGTAAGTTTTAATTAAAATACATGTATTGTCTTCAACTGAATATATACTCTTTGTATAAAGGAATTAGTATAAAAAATACAACAACAATAGTATGCTGGTTTGCATGAGTTTTTTTTTTTTATCATTAAGGATCTCTCTATATTTAAATCACGAGCAGATTCCCTCTACAGAGCCTGCCGTGTTTTACAGTAGCCCAGATTGGACAAACTAAACCTTTACATGCTAGAAAGAGTAGGATCGAGTCAGGGATAATCAGCTGAAACAATCAACTTCTGGTCTATATCACTGCCTTTAAATGCCTTTATTAAATGTGTAAGTGAAATCAGGTGGTTAATGAAAAGAGGAGAGATGCAGCAGACCTCTAATTCACTCATTTACTTTGACTGAGCTGTACCCTCTAACTTCCCCACCAGATGTCATGAAATTGTACACACTCCACCTGTAAGGGACATTAAGAAATCATTCAAAATCTTCACTCTACTTTCACTTACTCTACACTTTACTCTTCACTTTACGCCCGGGGGGCACAGCTGGAGGAGAGACAACTTGGCCCGAGTGTAAGATTTCATGTTTTCATTTAGAATCTGAATATAAGAGTTGTTGTTTTCAGTAATCAACAATGAGTCTGTTATGTCTCTGTCATGCTGAGTAGTGGAGGTCACACAGGTTTTTTCACCTGCGTGAACCCAGTAAAGAGACGGTGATTAAAACCTTTTACATTGAAGCCTGCTTCACGGTGTCTTATTTCACTGATGCCCCTCTGTGGTAAATATCGGTGACTGAGATGACGAGCTTGCTGCAGCCGAGGTATAGCAGGTTTGTGAGTTAAAGAAGGTGGAGGGGGTGGATATTTTGGCTTGAACTTTAAAAAACAAATGAGAGTCACAAATGGGGGCAAAGTTAGTCATAGACTGCATTGCCTCCTCTAATCTATAGGCATCGTGGTACTGTGTCATAAGTGGCTCTGAGGATCTGCATGTTTCTCCATAAGCAGTCTCCTTTAAAGGTATGATGAAACCACATCATAGGTCAGGCTTGACACATTCATGCACGTGAGAGTCTGGCCCATGGCAGAGAGCCTGCATTAGGTTCCGGGCTAGTGGGTGTGGTGGTGGGTTTCTGGGGCCAGGGAGTCGGGGAAATCTGAGAGGAGAGGATCTCTAAGGAGAGGGCGTAGTTGCTTTTGTCAAACACTGATCTTTCTCAAACCGTGGTGGGTGGAAGCACCGGAACACAGACTCATGTTTGAACAGGAAAAGCCAGCTGTTGGTATTGCTGCCTGTCCTTGAGTCACTCCAGATAAAGCCAACTCTCTGCTGATGGTAAACAAGGGACTCTGGCACCTCCAGATAATCTGCAGGTCCAGTTCTCACTTCCCTATCTCTTAGCCTTCTGCCAGAGTGCTCATGCAAATGAAATGAGTGAGGACGGCATGTCCTGCGAGTGTGGGAGGTAGTTGACAATAATACACAGTGTGGTATCTAACTTCCCAGTTAGTTTCAATAAGGTTCTTATCAGGTGTGAATTATTTCACCTGCTAAAAGGAAATGATGAACAACAATGAGAGGCTCTGTGTGAGTTTTCAGTTCCTGGTTGTGGAATTCCTGGAGAAGTTGTGACAACAGTTAAACTGCCTGCCCTCCAGTGTATATCTGTTGAATATACAAATAGTTGTTTTCATTGGTTGAATGACACTTTTACATTTGCACTGTCCTCTTCGTGGAGGCCATCACAGCCCAAAATGGACCACCTAGATATCTTTTGAGTTTTGATGAGAAGGAAAGGCAGCCATAGGTTATTTTGCATGCTTGGCAGCGTTAAGGTGAGGGTTTTTTCAACTGCATCGTACAAGCTTCTCCTCTCAACATCAACAATTCTGCAGATTGTACCTTTAAGATAAGATAAAGCATTCTTTGGATTTGAAAAACATTTCAGGAGAAAGTGATAGTAAAAAGATAAATCTTAGACTGAGCAGAACTGGAGATCCTAAGAGTGTTCTACATTTTTGGGGCATTATCAACAAAGGTTGTCTCTTCTTTACTTTTTCGTCCTGACATCAGAAACATGGCAGGCGTTTGAGTCCGAGCTCAGGGACCTTGCACACTGATATATTTTCACCATAATAGATATATAACAGATACCCATTTTAAAGATTTTAAGAATGGAATCTTTTCTTTACCCCCCATTGTGCCCCCAAATCTTATATACTTATGACATGAACAAAGGGACTTTACTGAGATTTAAAAAAATCTTTTTGGTCAAAGTTATGGAAAGTCTTTTAGTATAATCCCTGGAGTTCTCTGCTTATGAGAGAGCCCTCCTCAACACCTTAGCAACACTGGTCTTCTAGTAGCTCTGAAAGTGAATGATTGATTCAGAGGTCATTCATTTGTTTATTGTAACTAATATTTGATTGGGGCTGTGAACACAGACACTTTCCTCCCTCGTTGTGCCATGTAACCACAACTACAGTTGGTGTTGAGTCTTTCTAATGTTGTGATATGTATTTTTGTCAGAAACACCAAAATGCCTAATGTAGCGTAGGGGGCTGTGATTAGAAGAGGAAATGTGTCTTTGGCAGTTAAAGGCTCGGCCTGGATCCCACCCAACGACTCTTTATCTGTATCTGCTTCTGGTCGCCGGAGAGTCAGTAAGACGCTGAGCATGGAGATTCTCACATCCGCTGAACATAATGGCCTCCCCAGTGCGCAAGCTGTTCAACACAGTTCTCTTCAGCAATCACTATGAAGCCCATCATTAGTAGGGCAGGATTGGAATGTTGAATCAGATGATGGGATTATATGTATGTGTGTATATGTATCTGTCTCCATGCATCACAAAACCCAGGTCTGGAAACATTTAAAAACACAGGTACACGGATTTCAAATGTATCCCACCCTTACCTTTCCTTAGTTAAATGTATCTCACCCTTACCTTTCCTTAGTTAAATGTATCCCACCCTTACCTTTCCTTAGTTAAATGTATCCCACCCGTACCTTTCCCTGTAGGGATTCTTTGAAACAGCTGAGGTTGGGTGCGTACCAGCCACTCCGCTTTCCATACAAAAATATTAGAAATACATAATAGCACCTGTCATTCTTCTGTGTAAAATGTAACCAATGCATAGAGACACCTCCATGAAAGTATAACTACATGCTGAGACAACACAGAGCAGGAGAGGGTGCAGATGAACACTTTAAAAAGCTCTTGATTTTCGAACATGTTGCTAACCCCTGATGTCTGTAGGAGCGTCAGATGTGTGTGGGTGTGAGGGTGTGTGATTTAGATGATGGGCCTCCACACTGAATACTCATTCAGGAGCATTAGCCAACTTTCCTGTGGTGCACTTTGTATAGTAATAACACTGTTTAGAGTCATTTACTGCCTCATAGGGCAGTGAGATGGAGCGCAAAATATCGAATTTACCGTCACCGCCCTCGTGACTGCTCGACGGGGAAATGTGGCTAGAAAGAGCATCACTAACAAAGAGGGGATATTTGTCTTTTTGTGTGATGAACAACAAGGACCAGAGACTTGAAGGCTGGAAGTGTTTTAGCGCACAGCTGTTTCAATGTTTCACATCATCCTCTACAGCGTGCAGCCCGTTTATGGAGCACAGCATCCACCTCTTGACCCACGATTGCGACGCACGTGAGTGAGCGCTCAAGAACTGAACTGCATGGTGTAATGTCGACCCCGTGGATGCTATTTGTTTGCATTCGTCCCATTTTCAAACTGCAGCATATGTGAATTAGATGCAGCACCAATAGTGGCATTTATCCTCCTCTGCCTGCCAGTGTTCTTCTTTGGATTTTCATTATTTTCTCATTTGTCATTGTGATATCATTCCACCTTTGTTTGGGTATCTGCACTTGGTATTTTCATACGTGATGTTTTTTTGGTTTCTTTGTTCCATATGTTTAACCCCTTTCCCCGTCTCCCTGCAGGTATCCCAAAGACACAAAGCCCAAGTTCAACAATGTCAAGTCAAAAAAGGCCTCTAGCTTCCACGAGTTTGCCCGTAGCACCAACGATGCTTGGGACATCGATGACGAGGAGGACGACGATTTTTTGGGGAGCCCCTCCCCGGGTTCTTCCCTGCAATCGAGCCAGCACTCCACACAGAACCAGGTGACTACATGACCTCATTTTGACCTCCATGGGCATGGGGTCGGTGTGAACTGAACAGGGCTATTCTTCCCTCTCTCCGTGCAGCAGCAGCAGCAGCAGCAGCAGCAGCAGCAGCAGAGTCCCGCAGAGACAGAGAGTCGGACGTCAAACAGACTGGCATCTCCTCACTCAGACGTTCAGAACTTCCAGGATGTTCCGGAGGAAGAAGCTGACTTTGAGCACATCAACGGGAGGGTTGTCAAGTCTAACAGCGAGGCCCACCTCAGCTCCTCCTCAGGTATGTGACTCATTCTGACACCAAAGAGCCACTGAGCAGCTTATCAGGTGGATCATCGTGAAGCTTCTCACAGACAGTGTCTTGACACAGTCCTCTAAATCTTCATGGCACTGTGAACCAGTTAGATTTCTGTCATGATCCAGGACGGACTCAAAAACACTTTCAGACATGTAAGTACAGATGTTATAGACAACGATATAATGAAATGGAAGACTATATTGAAGGATTGATGCATTAATGAAAAATCATTTAGATACTGACTGATTCAAGCAGTGTGTTCACTTGTGTCCTTTTGCTTTTATTTTAACTTTGTATTATCACACGTTTTTTGTAATTGTCTTGTTGCGTGGCCCTCTACAGTCCGCTCCTCGCTGCAGAAGCAGCAGTCTCTCCCCGTCCGTCCTATCATCCCGCTTGTGGCTCGAATTTCGGACCAGAATGCTTCTGGAGCACCGCCCATGACGGTGCGGGAGAAGAGCCGGCTGGATAAATTCAAGCAGCTGCTTGCAAGTCCCAACACTGATCTAGGTACAGCAAAGTCGCACATTTCCATGTGACAGAGCTCAGCGTCGTCACATTTGAGGGTCTTCATCCTTTTGAGGCTGCATGTTAAGGCCAGTAACTTCACAGCAGCGTGACGTGGCATTTCAAAGGCTCCCTCATGCTGGACTGAGGAATGCATTCCTCTTACAAAGGCTGTGACTGGATGCCTCCCAGGCTAATGTGTCCTGGAATTCATTGAAGGATGCACCTGTTGGACCGTTCACTTATCAAGGACAGGAAGACACAATTGTCAGCCTCATTAGGAGGAGTCTTTGAAATGGGACCGTGTTAGGATCCATCCACACAGTTAACATTTTTAATTCAACGTATTTTTTTTTGTTTGTTCAATTTTTTACATTCACACACGGATAAGCATTTTGGAAAGCATTTTCTCTCTGGACAAGATTCTCGATCACATTCTGTCACGTTGTGACAGTTTTTTCGCTGTCTTGCGTTCATTGTTTGTGTCTCCCGTGGTGTTTGTAGAGGAACTCCGGAAGCACAGCTGGTCCGGTATTCCAAAGGAAGTCCGGCCAATCACGTGGAGACTTCTCTCTGTAAGTCTTATGTCTGTGGCTGACACGGCCTCCCATCTCAATATGACCTTTACTCGCCCCTGTGCCGCCGGCCCCACACCTTCTCTCTCGCTGCTTGCCAGGGTTACCTGCCAGCCAATAAGGAGCGCAGAGAGCTGGTGCTGAAAAGGAAGCGCGACGAATACTTCGGATTCATTGAGCAGTATTACCACTCCAGAACAGATGAACACTATAAGGACACATACAGACAGGTAAAGTGAAAAGAAAAATGTAAATAATGCATTTAGTCGTCGTGTCAAAAATGAGTACAAATCTACTTTTTAAAACACCATGTCATCAACTGTGCTGAACCCGAGTAACATCTAAATGATGCTAATCCTTTTTCCTGTTAGATCCACATCGACATTCCAAGAACCAACCCACTTATTCCCTTGTTCCAACAGCCTGTGGTGCAAGAGGTAAGACGCAGCACACTGTAAATAAGGAAGATGGTCATTTATGGTGATTTGTGTGCGACTGCATGGCTGAGGTTTTACTTAAGTTGTGGGAACTTGTTTACCTTAATGAGACAAAAGGTCCTGTAGCTCGTAGTTTGGGTTTCCTCAGTCAGAGCCAACACTGGCTCTTTAAATAAGAAGAAAACGGTTGATTTTCATCTTCTTTCTTGCTGTTTTTGTGCAATTTGGACGCTGTAATTAAAAATATTAACTATTATTAACTAATATCAAAAGTCAAAGTCTGCATCATTTAAATGAGAATGAGTGAACATCTCTGTCTCTCTCTCTCGCTCTCTCTCTCTCTGAATGTTATACACTTCCATGCAAAACCATATTTTAATTTTGACCTTAATTTGAACCCTATTTCAATTCTCTTATAAAATATTCAGATAGTGAGATCAGTGGATTAGTGAGTAAAAACAGAAGAGTATGAGAGACACCGCTTCAACATAGCCAGATAAATACTGCTAGAATAGTAAGATATAATCAGTTTTCATTCTAATTGACTTTACTTTCTGTCCAAATTGCACCCAACTGAGTAGCGCACTCCCCTGGGTAATTACCAGTCCACCTGCCATGTAAGCCAATGATATGGAGCATTAGTGAGAGATGCGATCCATTTACAGACGGCCTGAACTGAGCCATAGCATCAGTTGAACACTGAACATGTCTGTGTTTCAACAAACTCACATTAAAATTCATCATATTTGTTTACGCTAATCTGCCCCATACATTTAATATCTACTATTCTTTTCTTCCTCAGGTTTTTGAGCGTATCCTCTTCATCTGGGCCATCCGTCACCCAGCCAGCGGCTATGTCCAGGGAATTAATGACCTGGTCACACCATTCTTTGTTGTCTTCCTGTCAGAGTTCGTCAGTAAGTTAGTGCAGGGGGAAGTCTTGCCTGCCCACCCTGTCTGTCAATGAGTTTACCTCTGACAGTGGCCGCACCACATCCTGGGTCATAAACCTGTTTTATCCTCAAAAAGCAGCATCGAGAAACCATGTGTATATCAAGTTCGCCTTTGTTTTTGTTGTTTCAGCGGAGGATGTGGAGAACTTTGAGGTGGCAGCGCTGCCTCTGGACACCCAGAGAAACATAGAAGCCGACAGCTTTTGGTGTATGAGTAAACTGCTGGATGGAATCCAGGTCTGCACACACACACACACACACAAATACAGAAATACACTAGTATGTTTACATGTGCAAAATCTTGTCCATATGATTCTTTTCATTCTGATTCGAGTTTCCAACTTTTCTGTTTACAAAGACAGAAATATCAAGTGATTTAATTATGTACTTACATCAATTATTTGATTCAAATAAACTAATTTTACTCCTGCATTAGTCCAATGTTCCAGAAAAAGTGAAAGAAGAAACTTTATGTTCCATGTGCAAATCAACACTAAGTGTGTCCCAGGGACCACGTGGCTGTTCTTCAGCTCTGTCAGGAAGCAGTGGAACGGGCAGGAGATGTTTCGATCTGCTTTCAAAGTAGAGGTGGTCACGCTGACCTGGCAGAGCTGCCTCTGTAGCTTGTTTCCCGACATGTCTCTGGATTCTTGTTCTGCATTTGACAGTGTGAGAAACAGGAAGCACGGCTCGTGTGTACACAGGCCAAAGAGTGTGTCAAATGTTAAATGCACGTGAAACGACAGCATAGCGTAGATCTTCTTTTTAAGTCACTTCTCAGGTTGGGTTATTGATCCGCACATCAAATCCGACTTTTATTCTGATTATTTTCGTCCATTTCAAATGAGCTGATGGAGGAAAGATAATGAAATGTGCCCCTTTGATGTGATGGTTTTCTCCCAGGACAACTACACCTTCGCTCAGCCTGGAATCCAGAACAAGGTGAAGGCTTTAGAGGAGCTGGTGAGCAGAATCGATGGTGAGTGGATAACTTCTACTCTTCTCTGATCTGTTCTGCTCTTTCCTTCCGGTCACGTGTACGTTGACTATGAGCCAAAACGTGACAAAAGTAATCTCGTGGTGTCTGTATTTTCTGTCTTCAGAGGACATTCACAATCATTTCAAGAAGTACGAGGTGGAGTACCTGCAGTTTGCTTTCCGGTGGATGAACAATCTGCTGATGAGAGAGCTGCCTCTTCGTTGCACTATTCGTCTCTGGGACACCTACCAGGTGTTTGTACCAAAGTGGCCTTTTCTTGTGGCAGTGATATTCACATACAGTCATTAGTGGCTTACCTATGGAATTATGGATCACTGTCGTATGAGAGCCCCTCGAATTTAGAGAAAAGGTGGATTTCAAGTACAAAATTGTGAAATCTACTTTGAAATGTCTCTCAATTGCTACAGTAAACCAGTCTGAAATGAGTTGTGTTAGGATTTATGATTTAATATCTCCTTTAATAATACATCATTCCAATAGAGATGTTGGCAAAAGAAATAATTTCAGCATTTTATTTTGAAAGCAGAAGTGAGATATGTGTTCACTGACCTCAAGTTGCCAGAGCAATATGTTTTACCATAAAGGCTTGAGTCGGCGCACCCTTGAGTTGACCGTTCACCAGAATTACAATGTCTAGGTCCATAGACCCCCTTTTCAAAAGAACTGAGCTCTTACCTTTGGATGACGGAAAAGCCACAATCTGAAAGCGGCTGCAGATATAATTATTGTCCGAGATTTGCCTGTGGATAATGGGTCTCACGTTCGGACGACATGTGCAGGTTGGTTGTAATCCGTGCTGTTCTCTTTCCCACAGGCTGAAGCAGAGGGTTTCTCCCACTTTCATTTGTATGTTTGTGCCGCTTTCCTCATTGAGTGGCGGAAAGAAATTCTCTCCATGGTCGACTTTCAGGTACAACTGTCTTTGGAGTTGCTCACACATGTCTGAAGGAGTGGTCTTTTGAAATGGATGTTGTTTTCTACACAGGTGATGATATCGTTGTTCAGACCGCTCTGTAGATGTCAATGTGCATGTTACAAGCTGTTAAGACCTTATATACAGTAAAAGTGGAGACTAGTAAGAATGATTTTAATTGGACTGAGAAAATGTCATACTCATCACAAGTTGTGAAAAAAGGTAGCGCACACCCATGACTTCACTACATACCCCTCTAATGTACCTCCGCTCTGATCCTGTGGTATTAGTGCCAATGATTATGTGGCAGTGGGACACCACCAGTGAACTTGAATACATCATGTTCTGGTTCTTTTGGATGCAGGTTTGTCCAAATCCACATTGTGAGCGTTGCAGAGGCTCAATTATAAATCAATCAATATGTATTTGAAATAAGCTCCAATGTGAAATCCCCAATATATGTTCATTTTTGTTTTCATTGCAGTTACATCACATGAGCAGCAGCTTCTCCTCCCACACCTCGTGGCTTGAATGGACAAAGATCTCATTTCGATCAACCCTAATGTAATAACTGCATTGCCGTGTTCGTCCTCTGCTCCTCAGGGTCTCCTCATGCTACTGCAGAACGTGCCGACAATCCACTGGGGGAACGAAGAGGTGGGTCTCCTCCTGGCCGAGGCTTATCGACTCAAGTACATGTTTGCAGACGCCCCGAGCCACTACAAGAGATAGACTCCATCTCTCCGTGCAGAGGACCAATGCAGACCTTTTCGACTTAAACCGAGACCGACTGCGAAAGACACACTCCACGCGAGACCCTCGGAAAAAGAATGAGGGCGGTGGGATGGATTCACGTGCAGCTGCGAGACGTTTCAAACTCCTCCTGTGAAATCCCTCGCAACACCACGCTGGAATTTGGTGGATGCTGCCGACACTGAGCCCAGTGACCACGAGATTATCCTGCAGCTATGGTGCTGCGCTGTATCAAAGGACTGTGACAGTATGAATAATTAATGCTATGCCATTTTGACAGAGCAGCACTGTTGGTCGCGCAACAACGATCAAGCTGACACTGAAACGTACCTGCTGTAATATAAAGGGATGGTGAATATTTGTGAGATTATCCTCTAATGACAGATGTCTCTATTTTTTTGCAGATTTGTTTTAGTGGAAGTCAAAACATAGTGGATGTACATCAGGCAACTAAAACACTGTTTCGTCTGACCCTGTCGAGCTGATCTGAAGAACAAAGGCCCCATTTATACCTTTGAACTGAGCTCAGTCAGACAGCAGCAGAACTCGTGGCGTTAACATTTGTCTCCACTGTACATTGCCGTGCTGTTATTTATTTTATTTTTTGTCTCTGACACCACTTGAACTTCTGATCTTGAAAATCAGACTCAAGAACATGCATGGAGTTTTCATATGTGAATTTGAGACCCATGAATATTTACAGTGTGGGATCAGCGCTTTTAAAGTTCACACACAAACTGCTTTCATATTGTCAAGAGGTCGTCGATGGGAATCAATCACAAAAGAACACATTCGAAGGTGTAAATGGGGCCTATGCTGGTTCAGGTGATCTGATCTGCACTGTACAATCAACCAATCCGAGCCCAGAGTCAAGGCCACAATCAGAATCAGTTTCCACTCCTGGTTTGTGTTTATAGATGTAAATCCTAGGAGACAGTGGGTGCTGTCTCCTCTTGGACTGTGTTTTGTTGGAAGGTGGAGAAGCTGATCATCAGTTGTCAGGCTGTTGTGTGCAGCTCGTAAATGTGGTAACACATTGGTACATTTTGAAGATGACGGAATCCGAAACTTCAGGTTAATGTGGCTTTGGAATTGAAATGTGTTGGAACTGACTTAAATTCATTCAAGTGTTATATTTTAGCCAAACAAAATGATTTTAACTGTAGAACATGGTAAGACTCCTCGAACCTTCCCAGAACAGTCACACTTGTGTGTCTCGCCACACTCTCCAATTTGATTCATGATCTTAATGAAGTCATTGAAAAAAACTATGGCCACTGTAAAAAGAAAGGTGCACATTTTTATAAATACTAAAGATGAATCATTATGTTTTTAAGTGAGCAGATTCCCTTATCAATATTCACTGGTGCAGGAGGAGGTTTAGTGGCACCATCCTACCTGCAGCCACTATATGGGTCATTTTGTGAGACATTCCTTTCGATCTATAACATGGATCAATGTTTGCGTTCTATATTTTTGTCTGAGTTTTGGATTGCTTTTCTCCATCTTTATTTATAACAGCATTGTGTGTGGGGGGGTGGCTGTGTGTGTGTGTGTGGGGGGGCGTATTACTATCATTCATCCATCTACATTACCACTGGTAATTACTTTAGAATTATTCATTGACAACTACAGTAAATAGAATTCTGAGCCCTAGTTTGCATCCTGAAGTGTGGTTGCTAGTTCCAACCACAGCCAGAGGCATTATATTTAGGAGCGAGGACACTGGTGCTGAAAATGATTTTTATCTTTGAGAAACTTCATAGCAATCGTATCCATGTATCCTGGTCATTCACTGTCACTTTAGGAAGATGAATCCATTTGAAACATGATCACAGTCTGCCCTCAGCCTTAATGTTGGTTTTCTTCATTCAGGTGCACCAACTGATTGTGTTCCTGCCACGAAGGCATCGTTCACTTCATGCTGTGTTTGTGTTAAAGGTCACGAGGTGTCGATAACTCTCCGATTTGTACCCAGAAGTGTTTGTGCTGTTTTAACGATGCTCTCTTTAGGGCTAATACAACGTCTTTTATTAGCGTACTTCAACCAACAGTTCCATTATGGCTCAGGCCTTGAATGATGAGATGTAAAAGATTACAGTTGCTGCTGTATGTTTAACTTTTTGTTTATATTAAACGATTGTTATACAAGTGCCAACATAAAGAATGTGTGTTAATGTGTTGTGTTTTGGTTCCGTCCCAGCTGAGCTCAATTCACATCAAATTACTTTTCTTTTTCATTGGATTGGAAATCAAGTTTATGAAGTTTATGCTCTACTAAAAAACATTGAAACACGCCTGCACATTCAATGTTTTTGTCTTTGTTTTAAATTATTTTTGAAATTAGATGGGAGGGTTTTGAATCAACACAGATGGATGAATGGAAAAGTCTCCAACTCATCCCAAACCATGTGATTTGGGTTTGATTCTGGGGCTTCAGTCATATGATGGAGCACTCATCATTCTACTGGATCAAAGGACCCCGTCGAGGCCCGTGCTCTGTTTGGAGTCTTTGTTCCGTCGTGTCCATCCTGTGTGTCTCTTGGCCCTGGACGTTCTCTTCCTCTTCCTGCTCTTTCTCAGAAAGGCCTTGGCTCTAATCTGACCACACGGCCCTGACTCACTCAGCCCCGTCCAATCCATTCATGTTGAGATGTGTCTGCTGCATTCATGTGGGCTTTAATCAGATTCATCAGACCCTTCTATGTGACACGTAGATATTGCCCCATACATCCACCATGTTCTGGTCAATGTAACACTTTTTAGTTGACTTCAGGCTTCAGAAGCCGGTCCAGAATCTGCTGAGGCCACTGGACTCTGAAGTCCTACAGAACCACAGCTACGTTCCATTGTGCCCCATCTGGATGCTGTTTCTGGGGCGTCTTTGCACAGTCTGCACCTGGGTCTTGTCTGGTGCAGTCGAACTTGGCCTCTATCATTTCTGCTCAAGGCCTCTCTCTCTCTCTCTCTCTCTCTCTCTCTCTCTCTCTCCGTGTGTGCGTTTG
>JAFBJT010088207.1:87300-113519 GCA_016785325.1 Chascanopsetta lugubris
GTTCCGTCGTGTCCCTCCTGTGTGTCTCTTGGCCCTGGACGTTCTCTTCCTCTTCCTGCTCTTTCTCAGAAAGGCCTCGTCTCTAATCTGACCACACGGCCCTGACTCACTCAGCCCCGTCCAATCCATTCATGTTGAGATGTGTCTGCTGCATTCATGTGGGCTTTAATCAGATTCATCAGACCCTTCTATGTGACACGTAGATATTGCCCCATACATCCACCATGTTCTGGTCAATGTAACACTTTTTAGTTGACTTCAGGCTTCAGAAGCCGGTCCAGAATCTGCTGAGGCCACTGGACTCTGAAGCCCCACAGAACCACAGCTACGTTCCATTGTGCCCCATCTGGATGCTGTTTCTGGGGCGTCTTTGCACAGTCTGCACCTGGGTCTTGTCTGGTGCAGTCGAACTTGGCCTCTATCATTTCTGCTCAAGGCCTCTCTCTCTCTCTCTCTCTCTCTCTCTCTCTCTCTCTCTCTCTCTCTCTCTCTCTCTCTCTCTCTCTCTCTCTCTCTCTCTCTCTCTCTCTGTGTGTGACGGTATAAATGAATGATTTGAAAAGTATGTAACTCCACATACAAACATAATTTCACGAATTATCTCATTGATAATAACTATAACACCAATTATAATGATATTAAATAGTTACGTTTCTGGCGGAAGTGACGAACCGGAAGCAGCCTGCCTCGAGCCCTCCTTCGGACAAACAAACTTGTGCATGACTTTTGAAGCCATGTCCGTCGCTCACTGAGTGTTCATACGACGAACCGCGTGGGTCTCGGCAGGTTGCCGGAGTTGCCGCTGTTGCCTGAGGGCAGAGGTGAGTCTTTAAGCCAAACGAAACTCGACATGTGTAGCTTTATTAGCTCAGTTAGCTCCGAGCTAACGTTAGCCAAACACGCAGTCTGCGCCCCGTCACTCAGGGCACGAGTTCAGCGCCGCGTCGCGCGCTGTCAGTAACTTCGGCTCGTGTTTAACTGAGTCTCTCAGAGACTCGCACGTTCAGACCTGGGGCAGTTAACCTGACTCAGCAGCACGTCCCCCTCCAACTCTGCTAGCTGCTCTGTGCCTGTGCCTGTCAGGTGCTGTGGTCTTCACCCGGAGCCTGGTGTTTGTTTCCAGGCTCATGTCGTGAAGGTCTGTCTGGAGCCTGTGGAGCCGGGAGGATGGATGGAGTCAGCTGGAGCACCACCCGGGCCCCGGAGTCCTTCAGCAGCTCCAGGAACGCGACCGACACCCTCTCCCGCCTGGCCAGCTTCATCTCAGGGACGGACCCCAAAGCCCAGAAGCAGCGGCCCCCCCACCTGACTCCGTACGCTTGCCCCGAGTGCGGTCAGGGCTTCCCGTTCGCCACCGAGCTGTTGCAGCATCAGGATCTGGAGCACACTTTGCCCAAACCTCACCGCTGCCCCTCCTGCGGGCAGGAGTTCTCCTTGCGCTCGTCCCTGCAGCTGCACAGGTGTGACATCGAATCGTGCGCCTCTCCGTGTGAACTCTGTGGCGGAGAGTCGCGGCTCAGCTCGCTGTGCGCGAGGTGCTCCGACCGTCGCCCAGATGCCGGCAGGCCGCAGGACGAGCCGCTTCACCTGCAGCCTCGCCTCCTGGACAGCAGCCCGTACGCCTGCGCGCCCTGCGGGAGAGGCTTCAGCCAGAAGCAGGCGCTGCTGCAGCATCAGCAGGCTGGCTGCGGCGAACCTCCGTCTCCGGCCGAGACCGTGGACGTCAGCAGCCTTCCGGACGATTCTCCCCCAGCGTCCGAGGGAGACGCGACTCGGTCGGATTCTTCCGACCCCTCGTGGCCCGGCAGCCGCGCCGTCGGCTGCCAGTTTTGTTCCAAAATCTTCCGCACGGATGCTGGTCTTCAGCGTCACGAGCAGGCCAACCATACGGAGGCGCGTTCGATGTGTCCACGGGGACCGAAGACGTTGGGACAATGCGCTGGCAGAGAGAAGAGGAAAGGAAGGGATGCCAGAGTGAATGACGACCTACAAAGAAAACCAAAATCCAAAAAGATGCCTCTGACCTGTCGCTCTTGTGACATGGTTTTCAGCACCACCTCGAAACTCTCGGTTCACAGGAAAGAGAAGCATACCAGGAAGAAGACCGTGAGGAGGGAGGTCAGGCCTGTCCTCCGTAAGCGCTGGAGGGGAAATGGGTATCCATGTCAGATCTGCAGCAAAGTCTTCTACCATCATCTGTCACTGAAGGCACATTACAGGTGGCACTCGCCCTCCAGCGTCGAAAGCCTTTCTGTAGAGTTCACCGCCAAAGACCCCACGTTATCGGCAAGTAGAGCCGGTTTGGTAAAAGAGCGTTTAACCGATGGGACGATTCGGCGCGGACGAGGCCGGCCCAGGAAAACCCCCCAATTAGACGCTGTGCCGAGTGATTCGGAGAGACGAAAGGAAGTGCCTGCTGTGGACGAGGAAGACGAGGAGAGAGAGTTTCCCTGTCCGTCGTGCGCAGAGGTTTTTGCGGAGCGGTCTCAGCTGAAGGAGCACGTGGAGCTCCACCAGTCGGCCGTGAGGAGGAAGCAGTGCAGCGTGTGCGCAGAGGACATGGATGCTTGTAAGTGGCCCGGCTCCAAGCGCCACAGGCTGTACCACTGTGGGCCCTGTCAGCAGGGCTTCAGCACCATCGACTCCTTTCTAGAACACTGTCAGGAGCACCTGCGGGTCCGGGTGGAGGAGGAGGACGGCCTCGCCGGGGCCGGCAACACGCAGCCCGCTGCCGGACCCCGATGTCCAGCTTGAATGTCGTCACAGATGGAACTCTGTTTTTGGTTTTGTTGACAGGTCGGAGAGCAAAGTGAAATTCGTATCAATCAATAAGTTCATTGGCTGCACACCGAGAGGTTTTTTTGTTCATTTATTCACATGGACGTGTCAAAGGTTGAAGGAATGGGTTGTTTTCGGGCCACAGAAGAGTTTTTGCTTCCTTCAGTGTGACTCTGTGATGCCCCTCGGCTGCATCAGTGAGGTGTTATCCGAGTTATCCAATGAGAGCGTTTGGTCACAAGGTGATGATATATTTTCCACTTGATAATATTTTTCACATTTTGATAAGTAGAGTACAGAGCTGCTCAGGTGACTTTGACCTCTCCTGCCGACCGTTGTCCTGACTGGAAAGTCTATAGGTTTTCCACAGTGGCCTTTTGAGTGAGTTAACTCTGAACGCTGTTGCTGTGTCTGTCTTTGAAACGCTGCTGTTGCAGATGGGACGGTCTCAGGGTTCTATTCACAAGTTGTGGTGTCGTACAGAAGGACAACAGAATAAGCTCAAATTGACTAAACCTCGAAAGCGCCGCAGCAGGAGATTGTTTCCGTAGACAAAGTTACGACGGTTCGGAAATCTTTGTTAACATGAACCCTGTTGTTTTTGTCTCCATCAACACTCGCGCTGTCTCTCACCGCCATGACTGTGTCCTTGACTTGTGCGGATTCACTTTCATCCTGAGGTATTTGTTTTTTTTCTCCGTGTAGTCTGCGCTCAAAGTGAATCCTGCGGACGACCCCCTGCTGTGGGGGGCCGGGGGCTGAGGCCGCTCCCGTTCACATTTCTGCTCGGTTCCAATGTAAAAGTAACACATTGTTGTGCAGTCCGTCTGGAAACTTGGAATGAAGTTAGCATTCTCACACCTCTGCTTCCCGAAGTAAATGTTTGTAATGCAGTTACAGGCTTGAGATCAAATGTGTGGTTTGTACAAGCCCCGACTTTCAAATGTTACACAAAGTAAAACATGTCAGTTTGTAACCAACTTTGAAATGTAATGCTTTAACTGGACTTAAACTTGCTGTTTGCTAACAAGAGGCTACACAAGATTGTAGCCTGTTGGTGACATGTCATTACACTGTCTTCTCCGGTGGCGATGTGATGAACCTGGGACAGTGATATAGTTTCTTATTAGCCTAGTGTTTGTTTATTTTTCCTAAAGATTTTATTCCCAAAGGTAAGAAAAAAACAACAGTGTGCATTTGTGAAGTTTTATGAAAATGAGAGAAACGAGCATGTGAGTCGAACCACTGCCAGATAACTGGTTTGATACCTTTTGTGAAGAAACGATGCTTTGCAGAGTTCAAGGTTTGAATGAAAGGAAAATGCAAGAGCACTGATTTGAAAGTGTGTTAAAAGCTCGCTTGGGCTCTGGTGTTTCACCTTGCTATGCAAAATAATAGCCCCCGTCCCCCCGTCCCATGTGTGTCTGAGTGATGAACACCCAGTTTGTTTCTTTATTTTCATAAAGGATGATCTGCTCCTGTTTTCAGAGATCTGCTGTGAAAATCAGTTTTGAATCTTGAGTAAAAAAATTTGAATCTTCTTTGGTCTTTTGTAAAATAGCTTATGGGTCTTTATAGATAATTAAAACATTTAAAAAAATCTACTCTCACCAATGAATTTGAATATTTGTGAACTTAGAAGTGCAAAGAAGTTTTGAAAACATGAGCCCATTATTTTTGACATTAAAAAAATGAAATATTTTCCATATGTCAGGTAGTAACTGAATGTTGTTGGGAGGGTTAACATAGCTTGTATGAAATTAGATTTGTTTACGTCATCAAGGACTTGAAGGAAAGCAAGTCTTCTAAAGGTCGGCTTCTAATTTAAAATGTCTGAAAACATCCTATCGTCTGATTCTGAGGTTCAGCTTTGAACATGTTCATGAAAATAACAATTTAAAGTTGAAATGAGTCAGTTTACACCAATGAGGAAAACCTACCCTGTCCTACCTCTTCTAGACCATGTGTGGGCGCTGTCGGGCACTAACCACCACACAACACAGGCGGAAGTGAGCTGTATTACTTCCGGTCCTTCAGTGCACGCTTTCCTTCCGCGGTTTTGTGAAACGCAAATCCTTCGCGTTCGTGTTGGTTCGACCTCAAAGAGACGATGAGTAAAGCGCATCCACCCGAGCTGAAGAAGTGAGTTGTTTTACCAAGACGCACGTTCCCTTTTCAAACCAGCACTTCTTTATTTACGTCGTAAATAAAACCGATAGCGGGCTTATGCCTTGTTTGCTATCGGAGAAGCTAATGCTAGTTAGCATGCCTGGACTCATTTCAAGTGTTATGAATGAAAGCTTATGATACTGTGGTTTTTATTTCAGATTCATGGACAAGAAGCTCTCATGTGAGTATAATCAAAGTGTTCAGCTCCGAACTCCTTCCGTAGCAAACGTTGCGGTGGGTTGAGGAAGCGCGGAGGCCTTTTCACGGCTGCTCCGCACTTCGGTGGACGGTCCTTCAACCTGCTCTGAAACACTCGGACCACTTCTGTCCATTCCAATGCACAGCTGCAGGCAACCACACACAAGCAACGATTCATGTATCATTCGGATTTAAAGGTGCATTGTGTAAGATTTGGTCATTTTTGTCACTTCTGAAAGTGTCACGAAACAATTAGGTGCCAACATTTACATGAATTTATAATTGCTTAAATGTATTTTCCCCATTAATGTTTAAATACACGAGGAGCGGGTCCTCTCTCTGTGTTCGTGTGAAAGTACTATTCATCTGAGTTTGAATGACAACAGCCACCATAGCTTCTCCTTCCTGCTCAGAAGGGTGAGGTGATGAATACAACATACAACTTCACCTCTAGATGTCCCCAAATCTTACACACTGTGCCTTTTTTATTGTTTAGTTTTAGGGAGTTTCCGAATGTCTTATTAGAAATGAAGTGATGAACCAAATCTCTACAGACAGCGTTCATCAGTGTCATGTGTGAATATTCATCTTTATACATTAGTGTGGGATTATATTATGCACTGGATTAGTTCCAAATATATTCAGACTTAGCCAAGTTTGAAATTCTCATATTCTTCAGTCATCACGGTACTTGGCTGCATTTAAAACATTTTTAGCTGAATCACAAATACATTTGACTGTTTGTTGCGGTTTATGCTAAAAACAGATATGTTCTTGGATGTCGCGTTTTTTAAAGAACTTTACATTTAGAATGCTTGACAAATAAAAATCGTAAATGCTTCTGAATGAATTCAAAAATAGTTTTTGATCAAATACAGAGTCACAGCTACAGAATTCTAAACAAAGAGTGCATGTCCTGTTTCCATGGAAGAAGTTGTTCGTCCTCTCCCGCTCCCTGCTCCTCATCTGTTTCCATAATCTAAAGTCACCACAGCAACGGAACATGAATATCTTGGAATCTGCCGTCAACAGTCTAAAACCTCCCGGTGTTGACTTGTGTCTCTGTGCATCAGTGAAGTTAAACGGCGGCAGACACGTTCAAGGGGTCCTGCGAGGATTTGACCCCTTTATGAACCTGGTGATGGACGACTGTCTGGAGATGGGTCCCGGTGGGCAGCAGAACACCATCGGCATGGTGGTCAGTATATTATCTCATTACAGTCTGTCCAACCACGTTAGCTTTCATTTCAGAATGTCTTCTCCAAATTACGCAGGCGTGTGCATTTGGTCGCACAGGTGGAATGACGGCTTTCTGAAGTTAGTACTAACGATGGCGCGACTGCCACTTACAATAATGAAAACTGAACGAAGGGTGTAGGGCCCAATTATAGTCCAACAAATCCTGCTTGCGCCGACGCCTCTGGGAAAGATCGACGGTATTTGCAGATGCTCGTTATTTAAAGACCCACCTGCGCCAGACAGACGTGTGGTGGGTCACAGCCCGATTATACCGCAGGGTTAGAACCACTGCTCTACATTAAAAAGGGATTTGCACTCGTACCACATTTGCTCATCTATTTTGATTTGTAATTTCTTTGAGTGAATGCCAATTGATTTTCTAATAATGATCAGAAATGATGAAATGTTGCATTTGTCTTATTTTCCAAATAATCAAAATTCAGATCCTAACTATGAAAATAGTGAGTCTTGCACAGATGATTTCAAAGTGTTTTGAAGCGCGTGTGAATGCTTTGACTGCGGTGTCTCCTTTCACAGGTGATCAGAGGAAACAGCATCATCATGCTGGAGGCGTTAGAGCGAGTATGAGGAGGCTGCAGGCGGAGAAGGACCACAAACATTCTGTCTCCTGTAGTTATGAGCTGTCCTGAAAGAAGCAGACTATTTTGTCTTTGAATGAGCTGATTTCCACTGACGGGGATGTTTCTTTTTATTTTGACTTTTGTAATCTTGTGAATAAAAGCAATTTTCTTTCTATTCTGTGTGCTTCTCGGTTTTGGATTCACTCTGGATCACCAGGTTACCACAGAGTCATAGGAAGGAAGTGTTTAACGTCGTCTGTGAGGTCACCTCTAGATCATCAGCTCATCCTTTAGAGTCGTTTATGTTGTAACTTGTCAAGTGATGAAGATCTGCTGGGATCCACTGCAGTTTGAGCATTACTGGATTCCAGTCGAGCTATTCCACGAGAAGTTAAATGGATCCTAGTGAAATATACCAACCGAACTCACCTGCTGGTGGAGTTAAAACATGCTTCTGCTCAATGTCATGACATTATTCTGAAGTTATTTATCAAGGACTCTAAAATGGAGGATGACCTTAGAATCTGTCCGTCAAAGGCCAATGTCAGTCTGACCCCACAAAGCCTTTAACCTGGAAAGCATCCGGTGAACATGGAGGATCCTGTCGCACCTGCGCAGGTGGAGAGTTTGGAAACAGTCTACACATTTAAAAGTACTATTACCTTTAAAGCCAAGTGAAATTACTGGTCAAAAACATCAAAGGTCATTTAAAAATGTATTTTGAGAGTCTCATGTAAAAATGGTGAAGAGGAAACGGTTGTGAATCAATCGAGAACCACTGGAAATGAAAATCAATGAATAGTTTGGATCAATGTTATTGAGTGACTGTGAAAGTGGAATCCGACTCCAGGTGTTTTCTCTCCAGTTCTTTGTTTTTTAAGCCGTATTTGTACATGTTTTACAAAGGTTACCACCGAGCCTCGGGCCCTGCTGCTGGCCTCACCTAAACATGATGACGTCACTCTTCAGAGAGCTCATCAAAGGTCATCTATTTACGGTGAAATCCTTCGAACTCACATCCCTCCGGAAGTGGCGTGCCCTGTCAACGTCGGAGTGAGGCCGATAGAGGGCGCCACCTCAAGAGGAAGGAAGCTCCTGCTCTCGTTGGACACTTATTTTGAAAGGCTGCTGACGTCATCGGAGAAACGGCCCCTTGACGTCGCGTGTCGTAACCCGCTGACGCTATGTGGAGAAGAGCAATGTCGGAGGAGGTCGGCGCGGCGCTGCAGTCTGTGGTGGAGCGGGTGAAGCAGGCGGCGGCGCGGCGGCCCGAGGTAAGTCCGGCTGGGGGGCTCCGCCCCGGGGCCGCGGGGCCTCGCTCCGGGGCCCGGAAGAGAACGAGGTGCTGAGGCGGCACGACTCGTTATGTAAGGCAACCTTTGGACCGGGGGGGGCGGGCGTGCACTTTCAGAACACCGTGCGCGTTGGGTGGCAGTGGCGGGGTCTCGTGTCCGGGGAACAGGTGACCCCTCGTCCCACCTGCCAGATACTCGTGGCACGTGTGTGAGAGGGTCCGACATGGAGAGCGCCCTCCTCTGATCAGCGTGCGCGTGCGCGGTGCCAGCAGCAGATCGGCAGGGTGGACGGTTGACGGGTTGTTGGTCAGCTCGTGTAGAAAGTGTGTGTTTGCGCTTCATTTGAAATGAATGGGCCCAACAGATCCGTGAGCTTTGTGTGAATCCCACCGAGGCTGACTCACCACACACACACACACACACACACACACACACTCCGATCAAGTAGCTGGAGCCACCAAGTCCATGTTGCAACGATCCCGGGTCTGGATCGTCCACATCCGCCCTGGGATGTTGACGTGGAGGCTCCAGTGCCATTGCCAGTGATCCATTGCTGACCCGTTATCCCGCTGTGCAGCGTTGACACTGCTGTTGGAGTGTGTTGCTGGTAGTGTTGGAGTAACACAACAGTCAACTGGTGCTGTGATCCCGTGACACAGTCAACTGTTGTTACAGTGATTCGTTGACAGTGATTTGATGGCACTGTGTATGGCCTGGTGGTGGCGCCATCCTAGAGTGGGATGGCGGAACATTGATGGAGTGGTGGGATCCTGCACTTCCCAGTTCAAGCGGTGGCTCGGGGGCGTGGTGATCTGCTGGTGTGCTGATCCAGTCATGCGCTGACCCAGGTGGTCCGGCGGTGGGAGTGAGGAGCAGCGCAGATACAAACGAGCGTGTGCCGTCCCCCTCAGGTGCTGCCGGCCGTGCCCCCCCGCCTCGTGGCCGTCAGTAAGACCAAACCCCCGGAGATGGTGGTGGAGGCGTACAGACGAGGGCAGCGCAACTTTGGAGAAAACTACGTGAGTATGAAACCTGTTGGAGGAAGAGGCAGAAGCTCTGAGGGAATGAAGGCAACTGACTTTTATATCCCACCAGGTCAATGAACTTGTTGACAAAGCTTCAGATCCTCTGGTAAGTTCACGTCGATCGCAAGGTCAAAGTATCCCCCCCCCCTCCCCCCTCCCCCCCTTCCCAGACACCAGAGAGTGACTTCTTCTTTTCCCCAGATTTTAGAATCCTGTCCGGAAATCAAGTGGCACTTTATCGGCCACCTACAGAAGAACAACGTCAACAAGCTCTTGGGTGAGTGTGGCTCCTCTCTCTCTCCCCCCTCTCTCTCTCCCCCACCTCCCTCCCCCCCCCCCCCCCCCCCCCCCCCCCCCTCTCTCCCTGGCCGGGATCAGCCGAGTCACGTCTCCGTCTTTTCCCAGCGGTGCCCAATCTCTTCCTGGTGGAGACCATCGACTCGGACAAACTGGCGGACAGGGTCAACAGCTCGTGGCAGCGTCTGAGGGGAGCCAGCGCTCAGAGGTTAAAGGTCATGGTGCAGATCAACACCAGTGGAGAGGAGAGTCAGTATTGATTTGTGATTGTCATCTCTCACACACACACACACACACACACACTCTGAGTTCACGGAGGTGTGGTGGTGCTTGCAGGTAAGCATGGCCTCTCACCGGAGAAGACGGTGAACACAGTGACGCACATCGTGTCCCGCTGCGCCGCCTTACACTTCTCAGGACTCATGACCATCGGCCGCTACGGCTACAACATCACCCTCGGACCCAACCCCGACTTTCAGGTAGGCCAAGCTTTGGATTCCAGTCCAAACAGATCACATGGTCTGATGAGGACAGATACCCACTCTCTGTATCTCTTAAAGGTGCAGTGTCTAGGATTTCTGTCAGTTTGATCGCTTACATTGGTAGATAAGAATATTACAATCATCAAGGAAATGCATCTATATTGCGACGACCTTTGACTGAGCCCATGAATGTATATTTACATTAGGTAGAGCTGCTCCTCTCCACGGGGGCTGCCATGTTTTTACACTTGTCCCGAGTGGACACGCACATCTTTAGAGCTTCATGACAACTGAAGGCTACCGTAGCTTCTCCTGCAGGCTCGAAGGGTGAGATGATGAATAGGATATACGACTTCATCAGTAGATGTCAGCAAATCTTCCACACTGCACCTTTAAAACTCCAGTGGGAAGGAATGGTAGGATGGGTTGGTCAAACGGGCCTTTGATCCTCCGACACACGGACGCCTCGGGCTTAAAGCCACATGTTGTCTGTGTCTTCATTCCTCTGTTTCCTGTCGGGTAGATGCTGCTGAGTCGGAGGCAGGAAGTGTGCGACAGTCTGAAGATGCCTCTGGAGGAGGTGGAGCTTAGTATGGGCATGTCCACGGACTTTGAACACGCGGTGGGTCTCGCCTCTCATTGGCTCACACCTAAACTGATGTCATGCCTGTGATCCTTTGTTGTTTTCCTGCATTATTGCTTTTTTAAAATCGCGCCAATATTAGATTTATAATCGAAACGACTTATATTATCAGTCTTTTTGATCAGTCGTGATAATATTATTCGCCGAAATCCTCGAAGGAACCACATCAGACTAAATCATAAAGTGGAGTCAGACCATAAACTGTGATCATTCTAATCCTGTGATCACTGTCAGTCACTGTAAAGAGGCGAAAGCAGGTGCACACCTCTGTCTTTAATGTGTTGAAAACGTTGCCCCTCCCCCTCCTGACCAGCTGCAGTACCGTCAGTGTGGACTGGGGCAGGTAGAGCTCCAGGCACCCGAAGGTAAAAGCATGTGAAACAATAGCTGCTCTTTGATGTTTATCGTCGGTTGAATCTGATGTTTCTCTGATGACTTAGTGGAAAACACACAAACACATCAAACCTGATGTGGTGTGACTGCTCACCTGTAGGTGGCAGTGTCTATTCAACTATGCACTAAAGTCATAGAGTTAAAAGATACATTTGTGCTGTGTCAAATAAAAATTAGTTTTATGAAAATGTAACTTTATGCTTTATCTTTAATGATAAATCAGAGTTTGAAACTGTTGACCAATACTTTGATGAACGTTTTACTTTATGAGATTGAATGATGTCAACCTGAATGTGATTAGGATTTTGAAATGTGAAGATGAAAACTCATTTCAGTCTCCACCTAAAAGGATGTTTACAGTTGTCACTGCTGCATGTGCTCTTTATATATTCTTTGTCTTCACTGAATTCTTAGGATTGAACAGGAACAAGGTACACGAGTAACTTCCCTGACTCCTCCCCCTTCCGCCACCGTTACAAATCCTCCCCGAACCTCACCCAAACTCTCTCCTGCTCTCTCCTGTTCCCGCTGACATGCTCTTCTCCTCCCTGTTGAAGATCGAAGTGGGTTCCACCAACGTGCGAGTGGGCAGCATCATATTTGGCAACAGGGAGTATCCCAACAGTGCGGCCAACACGCCCAATCCCAGCCCGGCTCCGAGCCCCGCCCCCAGCCCCGAGAGAACCTCCCAGACGGTGTCGGAGGAGGCGGCCAAGAAGATGCAGCACCTGACGGTGTCGGGTCAGTGAGCGTCCGGAGTCCGAGTCCGGACAAACACCTCTTGGTGTCCAGAGGGCGAAGGTGAAGCAGGTGGTTTCCACAGATTCTAAATCCTCCTCCCTCTGTAGTGCCCTTCCTGCTCTCTGAACTAACCAGCAGCCCTCGCTCCACATCCACTTCAGATCTTTTCTAAAAGTAGTGCATTACTGAGCCGTACTGCTCCGACTTCCCTCGTGAGGATCCGCACAACAAGCGACGACCAGTGAAACGGATCCGTGACTTGTGAGATGTTCGTTTGTCCTCTGTGATATTTTCTACCCGTCGGGCCCAAAATGTGCCGAGTCATACTTGACCGTGTTTCACCAATCAGGAACGATGAAGCGTTTTTCAAACAAAAGACTTGATTGAATAAATCATGGATCCCTTTATAACGACACGTGATATTGTGTATTTGATCTTGTTTGGTAGCGAGTGCCGAACACGCTCTTTGGAAGCCGGAGGTGTTTGTGTCCGTGTGTAACTTC
This sequence comes from Chascanopsetta lugubris, assembly GCA_016785325.1. Classification (NCBI taxonomy): domain Eukaryota; kingdom Metazoa; phylum Chordata; class Actinopteri; order Pleuronectiformes; family Bothidae; genus Chascanopsetta; species Chascanopsetta lugubris. Next base: position 99,645 of record JAFBJT010088207.1, read on the forward strand.
TGGTTTCCGTGTGTCTGCTGTGCAGCGCTCCATTGTCAGCGGTGGGAGTCGGGCTCTGCACAGCGGTGGTCTCGGTTCAACGTGTTTAGATTTATTCTCCACTCTCTGGGCTCAGTGGTCCCCTCAACGACGTCACCGAGATCGTGTGTTTTTCTGTCGGTCCTTAAAACAAAAAAGTGGGTTTTGCTGATTCGGGCTTTGGAGCGTTTTGGAATCTGGCTCTGAAGGGAGCCGAGCAATAAAGTGTTCTGTGGAAACGAGACGCTGACTGTTTCTTCTGTGGGAGGGAAAACGGCAGCAGCCAGAGTCAAACCAGATCATTGCTTTATTCAGTACAAGCAGATGAAACGAACAGATCCAGTTTCCCTGAACCGAATTAGCAAAAGGAATTCAGATCTCGGATTTTACTTCTTTGGAACTGGGCTTAAAGGTTCCTCCGACTCCAACAGCCAGTAATCTCCTCTGTCCTCTCCGTCGTCCTCGTCATCATCCGTCTCTCCTTCTTCCAGATCGTCCCCGTCGCTCCCTTCCCCCGCTCTCCTCCTCTGCCTCCTCTTCTTTTTCTTTCCCGAGCGCTTCTGCAGTTGATCCTTCAGCCTGGCGATCTCCTCCTGAAACTCCCTGAGCAGGGCGTCCTTCGGGTCCTCGTTGATGCGTGGTTTGTTCTTGATGTTCTTCGCCCTGTTGGAGTAGCGCAGCGTGGTCAAGGTCTCCTCCACGTTGTAGGACGCCGGCCCGATGTTGGCGACCATGACGGTGCGAGCGTTGCCCCCCAGAGAGTCCTGCAGCAGACGTGTGAGTTTGGAGTCGCGGTAGGGGATGTGGCTGCTCCTCCCATCCACCAGAGCTGAAATCACATTCCCCAGAGCAGAAAGTGACAGGTTGATCTTTGTGGCTTCCTTCAGCCTCTCCCTCTTCTTTGTATCTCAGATCTCAGAGTTCTTCAGGAATGTAGTATTCCAGCGTAATACGCGCCGTTAGGACTACAACTATTGAGTATTTTGATTGATCTGGCAACCGACATTACTCAGGAAAACAGCTGATCGAACCTCAAACTGTTCCACTCCCACGAAGAAGAAATAGACGAGGTGCTGCTTTAAACCACCATTCATCATTTTATTAGTGAAAAATATTATTAAAAACATCATCATTGCATCGCTCGCTGCTTTTCCCAGAGGACGATGGACATTATAAAACATTCCCACATTTATTTGACAACATTTCATCCAGTGCAAATCAACACCTTTCCCCAAAACCTTTTTGTTCACATTGACTGAAAAACTAGTGTTTCTGTAACAAACCCACACCTCAACAAGTTTTCGGTGCTGGTAAATAAAGACTCGAGCGTTTTCCCTCCCAGTAACGAGTTCGGACGGGATCCGTTACCGGGCTCGGCTCGGACAGGACAGAGAGAAGCGGCAGAGATGTAGGATGGAAAAGAAGTGCAGGAAATCAAAAGGGAAAACGAGGGGAGGGGGCAGAACGGATCGCTGACACATTGTTTTCCAGAGTTCACTGAGCTCACTGGAGGTCCTGCTCACATGTGTGGAAAGTAAAACATGATTGCAGGAAAGAAAACAGTGTGCTTCCCTAATGGAGAGGAAAACAGATTTTACATGAGACCGGTCAACAATTCAAAAGGAACATACAGCACATCCAACATGGAACATCAAACATGAAATTTTTTGGCAGCAGCTACTTTTCACGAATATCAATACTACACCCCTCTTCGATTCTCCTCGTTCAAAAAGTCTCAACTATGAATATTGTGTGCCCTTTGTCTTCTTGCCCCCTCTCCATCACCGTTGCCCCGAGGGTAAGCGTGACTCTCAAAGCTCTCCTCCGTGGTTTGGTTTCCCAGGCTTGTCCATGCCAAAAAAGGAGGAGGGGAGGCCGCGCACGTCCCGCTGCCTCTTCACAAAAGCAGAGAAGGACGACACACAGTTTCCAATGAAGTGGTCGGCTTGGCCTAAGACGTAGAGATCCAGCTGGGCCGAGTCGGGCTCCAGAGCCACGACTTTCACCTGCGAGCAGAAATGAAAGCACATTTTTCAAATATCCAAAGAGGAACACAATATTCTGAAAGTAAACATTCATCTGGGAGTGTTTTTTCCGTTCTCAACTATGTTGAAGATAATGAGAGTAAACACGCTTTTCCTAAGCAGCACTGAAGTGTGACAGAACAGCATCACGCTAATAACGCATTTCAGCAGCTGCCGTAATAAGAGCCGTTAGAACGCTCAGAGTATCTTTGGAAAGCATCTTTCCACGGTTAGGAAGAGAGACGACCCTTTGACCTTTTGGGTGCACCCCCACTAAAGCGCTGTCACAGAGGTTTTCACGCCCACCTCTCCCTTGAAGAACGTTTCGATCTCTTTGCTGTGCGACTCTGAGTCAGTGGCGATGTAGACAGATTTGGCGGAGGTCCTCTTCACCCACAGCTTCAGGGCTCTGCGGATTTCAGCCAGGTCAGGCAGGCACATGGGCATGGTGAGGCTCAAGGCCGTGTGGCGACTGTAGCCCACGCACTGAGGGGAGGCCATGAAGTGAGGCCCCGCGTCTCCACTCTGCAGCATTTTGCAGGCGTTTTGCTGTAAGATGAAATATTACACAGCTTTTACAAGATATACACCATCCAAATATGAATTTGTGGTATGAACACTATTGGCAGAGCACGGTCGGGTGTGGACCAGATCCCACCCCAGGTCAACATCTACACGTGCATAAGAGACTGCGGCGCTGGAGAGGAGGGTTCCTCGAGCTTTATGACACTTCATCCAACACTTTCTCTGTGAAAAGTTGGTCTGGAGCAAGACCAACTTTACAATGATCAAAAAATAGAACAAGTGTATAAAAATATAGAGAGATCAAAACAACCATAATGAGGCTCATCTCACCCAATCGCTGCCGATCCTCAGATGAATGCCGACGTAAGGCCTCGTCAGCGAGGCGCGAATGAGCTCCTCTCCCTCCGTCACCATCTTGTGCGACCACATGACGTAGCGCTGCAGGGGCACGTGCTCCTCGATCACTGGGAACTGGGCGGGGGCGCCGGGCATGGCCAGAACTGGGTGCTCAGAGGGAGGGAACCTTTAGGCAGAAGAAGTGGAGAGAGCCCATCAGTTCATCCGGGCAGAATTTTGATGTTGTATTGGAACTCCTGCTACAACTCGTACTTACTTTTTCAACCACTGGGGCTGGTGGTAGGCACTGAAAGAAATGCCCCCAAACAAAACAGACCCATCAAACTCCACGCCGACATAGTCCCAGAAGGGACCAAATGGGTTCCCATCCTGTGAAGGAATCAGATCCATCGAGTCAAATCCTAACCATGACACTGGTAGAAGCTCCAGAGTTGCGTTGTCCAGTTCTCTGGCCCCCAGGGGGCAACACTGTGCACTGACATTGACTTAATAGTTCACCGCTGTCAAAGGAAAGAGATGGTCCATCATCATCCAATCAAATGGATGAATGTGCAGCGCTGGACTCTCACCTTCATGGGACAGGACTTCTTGTCTGCACTCCGCTGAGCTGCCGTCTCAAAGCAGTAAGCCCTCCTCTGACCTGGGGGCCAGTATTTGGGGGCCAGTTTCTCCATGAAGTCCTCGAGACTCAGCACTCGGTGGTAGGCAGACAACGCGTCCAACTGGAAAAACTCACTGTAGGGAACATGGACCTGAACAGCAGTAGATGATGTTATGGACAGATGCAGAACCAAATGAATGTCCATTTAATTTCCAATTTAAACAAAATATTTTTTAACTCATGTTTCCAAACCACATTGTTCTGTAAGTTAATATCAACACAAACATAAAAACCTTGAGCATATGAATGTGGCAACAATCTTTAGTTGCTAGAGGGCCAAAGTTTTACTGAAGAATAATATCTCACCAGGGTGGGAAGTAGAGTAAGTGAGTAAAAGGGACTGAAAAGAGCCTTTAAATGTTTTTAAATGCCATTAGAAATGTTGACTAAAGCTTGGTAATATTCGAAGGGCCCGGACGTAGTTTTGACGAGCAAAAAAATCATTCCGCGTCTCGACAGCAGATGGTGGCGTTGTGCAATTACGCTCGTCCTGAACAACACTTCACTTGTTTACCACATAAAACTGAGACCTGGACTAAACCAGAGACCCTGAAGAGAGGTTCTAAGATCTGAACCATGACCTCAACCTACTTACATTCCTTTATATTTTTAACACATCAGCTGCATAAGTGATGATCATTTTATAAAGGCAACATCATCCCTATTGCATGTCAGCCATGTTGTTGAGCGCAGTGTTTACAACTACTCTTGTGCTCTGAACATTAATAAAGTAGTCTGATCTGCACTTTCCGACTCTTTTGTTGATATGTTCCATACCTATACATGGCTGACTTTGATATAATATCAGCTATTATTTCTTAAACACTTTATTGATGATTCAGGTCATGTATATACTATTTTAAAACACAAAAAGATATGGCCCATTTAAAAAACACCGAAGGAAACAACACAGCTGAGAGATGCAGCTGCTGTAAATACAGAAGAGTGAATTCTTGAATAAAGTCAATTCGCTCTATGAGCGAGCATTAAAGGGACAGTGTGTAAGATTTGGTGACATTCTGAGGTGAAGTTGCATTTTGTATCCATCACCTCACCTGGTAAAAACATGGCGGCCCCCATAGAGAGGACCCGCTCTGATGTAAATACACATCAAAGGGCTCATTTGGGGGAATGTAAATCAAGTCATACGTTGAGGTGATTTTGTAATTATTTCTGTACAGATTGAAGAGACAGTTTAGCGGAATCTTACACACTGCACCTTTAAGGTGTTCAGACTGTGCACATAATATGTATGATATAAATCTTTATTTCATGTTTTTACTTTTGTGTCTTGGCTCATCCAAGTGATCTGCCCTCATGAATAATCGATCCTGCGTGATGAGCGCACACTTGCTGGCTGACGTCACGTTACCTACATTGGTGTAAGGGGGGGTGTGGTGACGGTACACGATCCAGGGAGGGACCGCCAGGGTCCGGTTCAACATCTTCGCAAAGGCCAGAGTTCCGAGGAAGTGGTCCACCTGGTTCCCGAAGCGACCTTAACAACAACAACAACAACAACAACACGTAACTAACCCGCAGTGTTAACAACCGTTAGCACAACACTCACCACACCTCAGCACGGTGAATGTAGCGACACCTCGAAACAAAGCAGCTAGCTGCTAACGTGCTAACGCTGCGGACTCTGACACTGCTTTGCTAGCGCTTAGCAGTTAGCTGCTAACGTGCTAACGCTGCGGACTCTGAGACACTGCTTTGCTAGCAGTTAGCAGTTAGCTGAGCCGGTTCAACACAAAGACAAGAGTAACGAAGCACATCGCCCGAGTCCACAACAAACTCTTGAACTCGCCAGCTAGTGCGGAATGAACGTGTGGCGCTGGCCACCGAGGATAATTACCCATGCAGGGGCAGTACAACAAGTATCCGCTCTCATCCCAGCGCAACTCCTCCGCCACGGCCTGACAAGAGAGCAGGAGCAGGGCCGGTACAAGTAAACAACACTCGGGGCGAGGGCAGGGGGCTTTTCCATTCACCGCCATTGTGAAGCATTTCATTTCCCAGCATCCACCGGGCTCTTTGCCTGTTCCTGTTTCCCATAGTGCTTCTTCTTCTTTAGCTTTGGAGTTCCACACAGGCAAAGTTCTGCCTACTGCCACCTGTTGTTCTGGACATACGGAGGTATCTGCTCCCCCCTCTCTCCCCCCCTCTCTCTCTCTCTGTCTCTGTCTCTCTCTCTCCCTCTCTCTGTCTCTCCCTCTGTCTCTGTCTCTCCCTCTCTCTTTCTCTCTCTCTCTCTCTCTCTCTCTGTCTCTGTCTCTCCCTCTATCTCTCTCCCTCTCTCTCACTCTCTCTCTCTGTCTCTCTCTCTCTCTCTCCCTCTCCCCCTCAGTCTCTCTCTCTCTCTCTCTGTCTCTGTCTATGTCTCTCTCTCTCTCTCTCTCTCTCTCTCTCTCTCTCTGATGTCATGAGGACTGGTCCAAATAAAATTGTGTTTTATTTGACTCTTAACAGTTAATGTTTACGACAGGTTAAGAGTAAATAATTTGGTGCTTATTTATTGATGACCAATTCTTGTATTTGTATTATTCTGAAAACTGAACATCCCTTACTTCAATCATTTACCCTTGATAATCTTTTTATTCATAAATATTCATTGTATCAGTAGTATGGTAGTAATAGTTGTGATAGTATAGGTAATAGTGGTAGTTGTTGTTATTGTGGTTGTGATAGGGATAGTTCTTTGCATGTTTAATTCCATCCCATAATAGTTTACATAACCTTGGCTCTCATTCTTACTGGTACAGTGTACAGGGTTCATTGGTTGATGTTTGTAAACAGTCAAAGTTGATCCCTCACTGTCAATAATTCACAAGATAATAACCAGAGATCCTACATAGAATATTTAGCAAATATTGCAGCTGGATCATTACGAAACTTCACTGGAAAACTCCATGTGATTTATATACAAAGTTCTACATATAATACCTTATCTGGATATTCTTATCGAGGTGGATGAAGTGTGGCGGTTCCAAGCGGAGAGGTGAACCACCACGACACCATGAAAAATCAGGACGTGCGAACGTGAGGTGATAAAACACGTGACAGGAAAAACACACTTTCCCTCCCGAGTCCATCTGTTTAGATTCAAAGTCGCACTTGGAGAGAGAAGTGGACTTTTAGTGGCACAGCTCCCTCACTGGCAGAGATGGTCATCCGTCATCCGTCCATCCTTCCTTCAACCCGCCCTGCGGGAGTAAGTCATGGACAACATAAAGAGAAAACTGCTTTGTAGAGTGTCACCTCTCCTCTGACCCCCGCTGGGGGTCCGATGGAGCCGGTCAGCGCAGGGTCCGACGCTGAAACCTCGTGAGCGACGGCAGAGGAAGGCTGTTCCCAGAGCTCTGTCGTACATGGCTTCTTCATGAGATGTTCACACATGTGCTCAACATGCCCAGACCCAGTGAGCCGGGTCGGCATGGCAACATGTGGCCTGGGTGCGGTCTCTGAGCTTTTGTTACTTTCATTCAGATGTGGACTCTGCTCGTCTGAATCAGCTGTTTGAATATGTCACAGTGAACAGTTCATCACCCAGGTTCAGAGGCACAGCTCATCTGCATATGAACCAGTAACAAATATAGCTTCCAAAAGACTTATAGTCGGATCAGTGTGGATACTTGGAGTCCAGAGCACGTGGGTTCACCTGGTGCTATTTGTTTCACACCTTCTTAAACAGTGTAATTGTACTTTTAAACGTGCGTTCAGCTTTTTCATATCTATTTATACTATTCGATTACCATATTGAATAGATATATTTGTGGATTTAAAAAATCAGGATATAACCAAGTATATAGTTATGGAATTAGTATAATGCATGTGAACTGGACATATCTACCCCCCCCCCCACCGCAAAGAAACCAAACAGAAGAAAAAGAAAACAACTAAAGACAAAAACAAACTAAAAAAGAAAACAACTAAAAATCTTTACATCAAAACGTATCTCGATAAATGTTACTTCTGCCATACAGAACATGTACAGTGTTTAATTGCTGTTCCTCAAGTGAACAAGACACACAGATGATGCATCTGATATACAATATTAAGATCATATGACACATTCAATTCCAACATATGGCCCGTGGGCCACAACCGGCCCTTCAGAGGGTCCAGTCCGGCCCTGGGAGGATTTGACAAAGTCTAAAAATGACAAAGATTTTGTTATGTTGGTTTATTGACATGCACTTTCTATGCCGGGACACTAGGGGGAGTCTGTGTCGCTCTTAATGAATGAGTTGGAGTAAAGAGGAAGAAGAGGAGTAGAGTGTGTGTGTGAGTGTGAGAGTCTCTGATTTGATATGAGATGTGAGGTTGATGTAGCAGAGTTATGCTATTATTACTGTTGTTGTTGTTGTTGTTGTTATCGAGATCTAATGAATAGAAAAAGTCTGTTGATGAGTGAAAATGTTATTTTTTCTGCCTTTTTCTTCTACTGGTTTGTGTCTGGAGAGTTTGGGAAGTTTCGCAGCGCCGCGGCCTTTTGCCATGAAAGACACATAATCCCTCCACATCCTCCAGCTCAGCCAACCCCGTCTAACATATTCTCCCTTTGTGCTCAATCACTTTCCTTTTTCTTTTTCTCTGATGCTCGGCAGCTGGCAGCCCCTCTCCCCTCTTTTCCTGTGTGGCTCCGTGCGGCCGCTCCTCCCCCATCCCCCCGACACACACTGTTTTTCATTGTTAGAGATGACAGTGGAGATAACAATGCGACAAACCACAACTCACAGCCCCGAGTGTGAGGCAGGCACAGATGGAAAGAGAGAGAGAGAAACTTCCTCCAGGTGAACTTGTGCCTTGAATCACAACTATATGCGCACACACACACACACACACACATATATATTTATATATTTGTTTTCAGATCAGACGATGAGGTGGTGCATGTTTTTGATGCTCCTCTGATTTTCTCACTGGTTTTGACTGAAGTTCTTCAGATGCACAACGTGCTGCAGAGTTCAGCGTTACACGCTCTACAGATGAGTGTGTACGTCACGAAGGTTTCCTCCTTCCTCTTACAACAGGCCACAGCAACGCTCTGCCTGTGGCCTTTCCACAGGAGGGAAACAAGGTAGTCAACCTCAAACAACCCCTCCCCCCCCTCGGTTGACCTTTCTGTGCTGTTACTGACAATCTGCTCAACTTTCAGCTCACAGCTGCGAGTTGAGCAATGCGTGGCATGCATTATGTTTACGAGTCAGTGCTAAATCCTCAGCTTCCGACAGTTTTCAACAAAGTCTCAGAAACAAAACAAAGGCGCTTTCGACTCCAGATATCAGTTTAGTGAACGTTGTGGAGCTGTGGACTAAATCAGAAATAATGCACTGTGACACAGCGACATGTATCTGGAGAGAATCCGACATAAATGTTTTTTATATATGTAGTAGTTAACATAAATGTTCACATTCGCTTCCAGACAAAACAATATATTTGCCAATTTGTGAGAGCGAGAAGTACGAAATAACGACTAACATTTTTTTCCTCATATCAGGTTTATTTAATTCAGATTCTGCTTTGTTAAATAAGTTACACATAAAAACAAACGTCAATTAAAAAAGGTTTAGGTTCGATTAAGATGAGCAAAATTAGAAATAAAAACGTATATATTTAAACTAATATATATTCAATCAACTCTTAACTCAGTGATGAAGAAATTCAATCATTTCTATTTTGTTGTAACCTCATCGAGGCACTCGTTCAGGATGTGGTTCATACAAAGGTTCAGTGCAATGAAAAGTCGACAATAAAAAAAAAAGATTATTTCAGAAGATGTAAATAGGCTTCATTTAACCAGGAAGAGTTCAGGGAAACTCCATCACTCAAACACTTCTTGCCGTTGGGTGGGATGTTCCCTCAGGACTGGGAAAACACAATTATTACAAAACGATTGCATACTGACATTTTCATAAATCTATAATCACATAAATATTGTATTTTGTCCCTTAAATGGGCCCATTATTGTATATTTCCATGAGGGAGGATCCTCTATGGAGGCGGCCATCATTGTACGGGGCCCTGAAGTCAGACCAGCTGAGAACCACAGATCTCATGGGAGAAACAAAGAGTTTTACCAAATAAAATACAATCAAACATTTGAGTTAAATGAGGAAACCCTGAAAATAGAATGTAGGGTTGTTACTGTACATGGAGGCTTTTCATGACTCAGGGAAAGTATTCTCACCTCCCTCCCAGTGAGGGTCTCCCTCTGGTAACTGCAGAGCCCCCATACGGACCATTCGGGGGATCCACCCCTCGGCCTTATCAACCTGCTGCAGCGCAGTGGCGGGGGGCGTCTGCGGCCTGATACCCCTCGTCGTCACGGAGGAGTCTGCCCCAGCTGAGATAGACACGTGCGTCACCCTGAAATCTTCACCCTCCAGATGCCCCCGGGTTGGGTGACGCGCACATGGCGTCATCGCTGGCAGCGTATCTCTCTGTGCAGCCACTTCCTGTCACGCTCCTCGCCAGGTGTCCGTCTGCCGGACTTCACGCTTGAATCTCTGCGCTCAGGAGCTCGTTTCCTCCGATGTTTGAAAGCGCGTGCCCAGCTCTTGGCGCCGGGCCGACCCGTCCTCTCTGCGCTCATGTGAACGGCCCGTCTCTTTCAAAGGGAACGCAGAAAGGCTCTCGTCCCGCCTCGCCACACGGGTGGGACAACGCGGGGGGCGCTGGACTCTGGTGTCAGCGAGACATTCTCTCCAGATTTGGACAAATGATCCTTCCCACTAATCGTGATTGTGGATGTTGCATCGTTTTAGGTTTGTGCTGACGAGGCCACAAAAAGAATTTGACGAGTGTGCGTTTCTTCATCAGGTGAATCCTAAGGTGTCTGTGGGCGCAGGGTGGAGTTTGTGGTGTTTTTTTAATGGTCACATGTTTCCACTTAAAAAAAAAAACATAATTATGTAGACCCAATGTATATTAATATAGGTTTTTCTTTTTCTGTTATGAATTAAAGTGCATACTTTGCAGTATTTTACCATATAATAGAAGATTACAGTAAAAGTTTAAACCAGTTTACAAATCTGTGTTATTGTCATATGTACTGAAATATACAGCACATTCAGAAACATATGGGACAATATACAAATATTGCCACGTTCAGTCTCCTGTCAAATTTAAACGTGTGTGTGTGTGTGTGTGTGTGTGTGTGTGTGTGCTTATAATGTTTACTATATCATGACGTTTAAAGTTAGTGTATGATTTGGTGACAGCTCCACTGGTGAAGTTGCAGATCGTATCCATCACCTCATCCTTCACATTCCGGCGCTCAGGAGAAGGTATTATTCTTAGTCATCTGTAAAACTCAAAACACGTTCTCCACATCCTCTCTGGGCTCCTGTAGAAACAGGACGCAGCCGCTCCTGGTGCAAATATACATTCCAGTGCTGAAGTCGAAGATGTTTTGCAGTATATACTTGAAGAAGAAAATACATATGGACAGATATGACTAAATGTATGTTGCCCCTTTCAATATATAAATATGTATTTTCTAATATATCACGTTCTAGAATGATTAGAATTCACTATCCGTCAATACTTTTAACTTCCACAAGAGTTCATTTCATCATGTCACCAGGATTGAATGGACGTCTTTCCCAGCAGGCAGGCGACATCCGCCCCTCGCTTGAATCACCTCTGACACTTGAAAAGGTTCAAACCGATGGAACGACTTTCCCTGTGCGTTTAATGCAGCTGAAAAACTATCATGGGTGAAACCATCTAACTTAAAGGTGCAGTGTGTCCATTTTTGTCACTTCTTAAATTAGGATTAGGATTACAAAACCATTATATACTGACATTTATACAAATGTAGAATCAGCTCAATGTACGACCTGCCTCTCCGTTACCCTCAAACGAGCCCTTTGATGTGCGTGTGGAAGCAGGAGTGGCCCCCCTCCACGGGGGAAGCCATGTTTTCATCTCCTGTGAGCTTTAATGGCGCCCGAGGACCACCGCAGGTTCTCCTGCCTGCTGGAAAGGGACGGACGAGATGGATACAACATGGATTTCACCCCCAGGTGTCATCAAATCCTACACGCTGGCACCTTTAATGGGGAAGCGGCAGCAGAGCGGGGGGGGGGGGGGGGGGGACACCGGAGAAGGGGGGGGGGGGGGGGGGGGGGGGGGGGGGCGACATCGGAGAACGTGTCACAGATCTGGCGACTCTTGCAGCCAGCGAGCGCGAGCAGACACATGGATCCGCTCAGCTCCCGCCGAAGGATTTCTTTCTACGTTTCTTTCGCTGCTGTCATCAAAACTTCAGAGGGCCACCCGCCGCGGCCCCCGCATTCTGTCTAATCAGGCCTGATTATGCGCGGGGAAGCCGGGCACCGAGAGAGGGAGGGCCGGCTGCTGCTGCCGCTGTGGTGCTCGCATGCAGGGGCAGTTCTTCATGGCTCCACAGTGGAAATCAGAGACTGAGGCACCATGTGGCAATTAAAGCAGACTGACGGGGGACGAGAGTGTCTGCGCAAAGACCACCCCGCAACCGCAACCGCCCCTGCTGCAGCCGCCGCACGGCCTCGTGACGATCCCTCATCCATCCTCCACATCCTCCATCCAACACCCCTCCTCGCTCTCCTTCCTCCCCATGGGATGGAAACGAAGGAACCAGAGTTCTGCTGCGAACGTGCCGCCGTGGAACTATTCTCTTATATCTCTCGCTCTGTGGAGATGGACCTTCAGAACCTTCTTATCACGCTTAGATCAAGAAAGACATCAATGATTCAACAAACTTTTATTTTGACACCGAGTTAAAGGAACCTTCCACAGTCTTTGAATTGATTGATGTTCCATTGGCTGGCAGACCAGGACTGCTCGAACTTTAAATCACAAATAAAAATGAGAGGAAATGAAACAAAGATGGAACAAATATCCAACATCCTCTAATGACCTTCGACAGGTCCCTCTTTTGAAGGACCCCCCCCCCGTCCCCCGTCCCCCGTCCCAATGAGATTACCTGTGTGGATAAAGGTCAAATACAAATGAAAAAGATAACTGGAATTTGAACATTCTGACAGCTCATACTACTCATTACGAATTTGACTGCAATTTATTATCAAAACCAGCTGACTGTCTCAGCCCTCTCATTTTGTCTGTGTAAAACCTGTGAGATTCCGTGACATCTAGTGGTGAAAGTGCTTGTTGCAGTTGAAAACCCCTCTGACCCTCCCTGAAATCCAGTTAGGTTATAAACTCTGGCTCATCGGACAAACGTGGTGGTTCAACACGGAGGCCTCGGCTCAGAGGAGCAGCCCCTGGTGTCGGGAGGAAACACCTCCTCCACAGGGCCTTGGTTGAGTCAGACCTCATATGATCCTACAAACTCATCTCTCGCCTGCATCGCAACATCTTAGGGTGGAGGGAGCAGCTGGGAATCAAACACACAACCTCGTGCAATCAAAGGCAACATAAAAAGTCACATTTAACTGAATAATCAAATGACTGGGGAGTCATTTGATTATGAGATTTACACAAAAAGATTAGACGTATATTTTATGCATCTTTGACTTTAGGTAATCAAGTTATTTGATCTATTCTCAGAATGAGAAAGAAACATGATTCTTTCAAAGTGACACTTTAAACTGAACTTAAAACAGTTTCTTTACTGACAGGACTTGAGTCTGGATTTCACAGACATAAACAAAAACCTATTCACGTGTTTTATTCGACCAGTGAGAATGTTGTTATGTGCAACTTCACAAGCGTAAACGACTCTGATGCACTGTAAATGTACCTTTATGTTAATGAGTTATTCAACAATATATCTTTGATTTGAAATGTCTGAAAAACATCATTCAAACATTATTGAGCAAATATATCCAGATTAAACTTCATTTTGTGGAGCCACTCAATATAGTTTTCCACTATAATCTGTAAAATAAATAGGTCACTGACTACTAATCAATTTAATCAATTATAGCCAATGATCAACAGAGTTGGTTGATTATCAGATGTTTAAAAGCTTGAAGTGGAGGCTCTAAATGCACATTGTTGTAGAATATACAAATTCCTCTGTTTTACATCTTTTGATAGAGTCTTGGTCACAATTGAGTTTTTTGGATAAAAAGCTATAGCTGATTAATCAAAAATAAAATCTACACATTGATGACTCATCAAAACAGTGTGTGTTGCAGCCCTGATGATTACTTGAATCTGGATTCACTTCGGGGGCTTCAGAGCAACAGTTAAGATTTCAAATAATTGATTAATCAAATAATAATTAATAGAAAATCACCTCAAATAATCATCATCAAAATGGCAGTTACAGCCCTA
>JAFBJT010088208.1:5098-25779 GCA_016785325.1 Chascanopsetta lugubris
TGAGATGGGTTGGATTGGCCTGTTGCGCCCCTCAGTGTCCAGAGCGCAGCAGGTAACGCACAGGTGAGCGTGGTGACGTCATACAGGAAGTGAACGCCGTAGGGAGAAAGTGGGTAAGAGTGAGGCGTCTTTCGTTGTGTGTGGGCTGAGTCGCAGTGAACTTCGTGGATTTCGCTTTGATTCGGAGGAGACGGGAAGATGTGCTCGTTCGGTGAGTTTGTGTTTACCTGCGTGTCCCTCGATCATGTCACGGTTCATGTCACGGTTCGTGGGTTCGATCCCCCCCCGCGGGTGGAACAGACGTGACCACAGGCCTGCGGGTTCGTGAACGACGTTTCGCTTTAGTGTGTATAACATGTTTGAGTGGGTGTGAAACACTATTTGCTCTTCTGGTTTAACCTCTGGGGGAAATGACGCCACTCCCACATCCCCCACTCCACACTGAGCAGAGATCAGATCCTTTTTGTAAATTAGATTAGTTGAATCTGTATGCGGAATTAAAGGTGCAGTGTGTAACACTGACAATTTAACACAAACAGAATTATTTTGATGTTTATGAGTGAATGTTTCAATTTGTTGCTATGACTCTAAACCGAGTTCTTCATGTTTACATCAGGACCCGCTCCTCTCTGTGGGGGCGGCCATATTGGACCACCATGTTGTCACACTGGTTCTGGAGTTTTAATAAAAACTAAAGCTCACTGTGGATTTTACATGTTTACATGTGGGAAGGAAGTGTGAGGTTACAGGTCCTCAACTGCAGTACACAACTCACCACTAGGTGTCACTAAATTCTATACTGTTCAAGTGATACCTGAAACTATGCAGATTATCTTTATCAGTTTTATTTAACAATTGTTAATCTAATGATTAATGAGGTTCATTAGGTTCATTAGGTTCTAATGAACCTAATGAATTTAGAGGCATGTGATAAAGGTATTTTGACTGATATTCTCCTCTTTTAAGCCATCTGTGTTTACGTATTATCTTTAAATAACCATCATCTGCCTCATTCAGACCCTGAAACGTCCATACACCTCTAGTGTAAATCTTAATCTCCTGTTAAAGCTGTGGCGGCGTCTCCTTGTGTCCTCGTGTCCCTCAGATAAGGACAAAGGTCCGAGGAGGCTGATGAAGAAGGGCTTGGCTCTCATCCTGGTCGGCCATATTAACTTCATCCTGGGCGCCATCGTCCACGGCAACGTCCTCCGTCACATCTCCAAACCCAGTCAGCAGATCAGCTCCGAGTACACTGTGGCCAACATCATCTCCGTCACCTCCGGCCTGCTGGTGAGTGACAACGCTGCCCCCTACAGGTGGAATCAGATGATCCTGGTCCACGTTTAAATCTGAAAACTAGGTTTCACTATAGTGACTGTGAATCAGGATCAACCCTGAACAAACTGTCAGTCTTATCTGAGTTCACCTTCATGTGACTTGTTTGTGTCGTGGCATCGAAGTGAAATTTTGTCAGAATCAGGTCTGAACCTGCCGACTGCCGAGGAGCAGGTTCTTCAGACCGTCAGCTCAGCTCAGCAGCTTCAGGGCAGATTCACCTCACAGATACTGGCAGACTCTGCCAGCTGTTGTTGATGTTATGACGATGTCATCTCTATTTGAAACAAACTCCTCCTTCTCCTCCTCCATGTTTAAATGACAGAGCATCGCCAGTGGGATCATCGCCATCGTGGTGTCGAGGAACATCCACATGAAGAACCTGGTGAGTGTGATCTTCATCCCTTCACTCTCCTCCTCCTCCTCTCATGTGACGATGTCATCATCTCTGTGTGTCCTGCAGCAAATAGGACTTCTGGTGGCGTCCTTCCTGAACGCCCTGCTGTCGGCGGCGTGCTGCATAGGTCTGCTCCTGGCCATCGGTGTCACCGTCGCGCACAACGGACGAGGTTTGATGCAGGGATGTAACGACACGCAGGTGCCCGCCAACGCCCGTTCGCCCGTCAGTGCCCAGTGCCCCTTTGATACCACACGGATTTACGTGAGTGGAGACTTCACTTTTTATTTACCATGACTGTTTACAGGGCTTATTTCGGATTACCACCTGTGACCGTTACACACATCACAAACCCCGCCTCCTCCATGTTAACGGACAGGACACTCTGAAGTACATTTGTTTTGAATCTCTCTCTGATTTTGTTGATGACGTACACAAAGAGGCTGCAGCAGTAGCCCACCTTCTAAAGGTGTTCCGAAATGTTCCTCTGTGACTGTTAAGGCTACTGACCTTTGACCTCTGACCCTAACAAGACATTTTAACCCCCTGATCTTTTCTCATTCATTAGATATTTTCCCCTTTTTGTCAAAAGTCAACTGTCTCATGATCAGTTTGAACTTCAGAAGATGATTTCAGGTTTGATATTAGCTTTAATACAAAAGAAGTGTTTCAGTTGGATGCCCATAGGGAGGCTCCGCCCCCTCCAGAGCTTGAGTTCTGTGTAGTTGGACTCAGTGAGGATGTGATGTTCGTGTTCATACCGAGTTGGAGCAGAGGATAGTAGTGTGTCTTTGTGTCTGTGTGTCTTCACTCTCCATGTCCTCCATGCTCAGGACACCACTCTGGCTCTGTGGGTCCCCTGTGCCTTCTTCTCAGCCTCTGAGGTGGGTCTGTCGCTCTGGTGCTTCATGGTGGGACTCGCTCTCAGGGGGCTGGCACCCTGCGGGAACAGCTACGTCAAAGAGCAGGTGTGTCTGTGTGTCTGTGTCTGTGTCTGTGTCTGTGTGTGTCCGTGTCCGTGTCTGTGTGTGTGTGTGTGTGTCTGTGTCTGTGTCTGTGTCCGTGTCTGTGTGTGTGTGTGTGTATGTGTATGTGTGAGCTTCGCTGCTTATTTGTCTGTTGAGGGACACTCTCCTCATCACTATAATCCTCTCTCTCTCTCCTCCAGTTGGAGGAGGAGGCCGAGTGTTCGCCCCACAGCCAACGCCTGATTGGACAAAGCTTGAACCCTGATGCCTAATGAAGCACAAACCATAAAGGCCACACACACACACACACACACACACACACACGTACATGAAGGAAGTTCTGTTCATTTCAATTTTGCTTTTTTTAAATGAAATATTTTATTGTTAAATGTTTATATTATTTTGTTTTTGTTTACCCAGATTATAAATCTCATTTTGCAGATGCATAAATACTCATCAGTGTTTGTCCACATTAATTCTTACTAATCATATTTTGTATATAATCTGTAACTCCATCCAAGCCACTAATGCACATTGGTACACTCCTATAATATCATGTCAAATTAAAGGTGCAGTGAGTAAAATGTAGCTTAAATGGATCAACATATAAGACAATTGTTCATGTTTTGTATTACTTGAAAAATAAGCCCTTTTTATATTTGTAATATTATTATATTATATATATTATTATACTATATCATACATTTGTAGTAGATCCTCTTCAATATATTTACAGAGGCCTGGACTGGATAGAAAACACATTTTGTATGAAGGTAATTCCTGAAGTGTGACTTGACCTTTTTTAGAATACCAAATTATCCCGATTAATAAAGCGATACAGCGTCTGTCTTTAAACTTGAATAGACATGTTAAATTACATTTGTGTACAGTACATTTCAATTGACTGCAGCCTGTGACATGTGATTGATTCTGGTTTTGTACATTTCTTTTGACATCTTTTTCTGACACTTTGTCAACTTATTTGGTGCTTATTTTATTTTATTTATAAAAAAAACATTCAGTAAAAAAATTACAAAACGATTCAAAAACTTCATGAAAAATTCAGGCTTAACCACAATAAAAGTGTTAGTATCTTGTTTTTATGAATATTTTTTGTTTTATTTAATTATAAGACACTGACCAATCAGATTGCTAAAAAGCAAAAAGGGGGGGGGGGGGGACTCTAGATAGAGATGTTTGGGGTTGATGGTGTAAAACCTCAACATTTAAATCAAACTAAACTGCAGCTTACATCTTTATGGGCTCAGCCTCTCTACTGTAGACACAGAGGCTTTAATGTCAAGTGGGTTCATGTGATGAGGTTAAAGCAGTATGTATGTGGGCCAACAGCCCCCCCTCCCCTCCTCTGCCCCACAGCCCACTGACAGAGAGGATCAGATCAGCCATGAAACGGTTAATCTAGTGCCGTGCTCAATCGTGTGGAAGGGAATCATACACACAGCTCTAATCCTCTGGCTCTCAGGCATAAATATTGACATTGTGTCAAGTGATGACATCACAACACGTCTGTGTGGCCGTTTGAGTGGGTACAGCAATGATGACAACTTTATTTGAAATATTTAGTCATTTTAAACATAATGTATTAGGACAAAGGAAGACACGTCAAAGTCATGTGACATGATTTTTAATGAAGAATTTTTATTTCTCCATGTTTGACTAATATTTTTATTTTTAGAACATTATTATGTAGATATTGGAAAATTATATATTGAGGAAATTATTAGAATTTTTACAGAAATTGTGATTTAATTACAAACCTCTGCTTGACTATCTCCCTCTTTACACTGTAAGACTATTATTCTATGTGACAGAGTCATGTGCCATATATACAGTATATACAATTATTTTTTGTGCATATTGATAATGGAAAATGTGCTGTATATCTTGAAAAATTTGCATTAAAAAACTAAAATTTGTAATACAATTAGTAACTTAATGATTAATATAAATCCTTTGGTTGATGTTTTATTTAGATGAATTTAGGTGTAATGTTGTGTGGCCATAAACCCTTATGTTTGTATTCTAACATTTCTTAAAAAATAGACTTAGAATAGAAAAGAACAATTATTGTGTACATTTTATGTACAGTTTTTGTTCGATATAACACTATTTTGCTTGTCCTTTGTTCTGTTTACCTCTTATTTATCTTGTCAGTGTAATCTGCCCCTCCCTGTTCTCAGGACACTCAGCAGTGAGGGAGTATCTCCACATTCACAGTTTATGTGAAGCCACAGACACGATTGTTTATTGCAGCCATCACAGGTCGAATCCCATTAAAGCACAAAATGGATTTTACTGTATGGGACCTTGAGGTTGATGCATGAATCCCTGCTGGCTGCATACAGAGGAGTGAAGTGCACATAAAGACTCTTTGTGGTCACATGATCACCATTAACGCCCTGAACACCGTCTGAGGATTCAGTCAATATCATTCACAGCTTCTTTGCTTTCAGCTTTTAATGAGTCTGCAGCAGACAATTGAAAACACATTTTATTTCATTTTATTTTTTACATTATATTTTGACCTTGCTCCATCACCAACAAACACCCACAACTGACTATTGTGCAGATTGTCTTCTTTCATAAACATATAAATGCACATTGACATTTTTGAAAATGTTTGCATAGCATCAAATCCCAAATATGTGCTGTTAGATGTGTATTATTATTTTTCAAATTATTTTTTACCTTTATCATATAAACCTAATAATATACAGATTGCTATTATTATTGTTATTATTATTATTATTATCATAACCCTAATAATAATATTGATAGTATTATCATCATTATCATTAAATGAAACCATTCAAATCAATCAATTTTCCCCCCAATCACAAATTGCAGATCATGGTTAAAATTGCATCCCATTTCTCCATACTGTCTGTATTAAAGGTGCAGTGTGTAAGATACACTGACATCTAGTGGTGAAGTGGCATGTTACAGGTGAACTATCCCTCACCTCACTCATTCCTTCCATGTATTTATGTCATTCAGTTATTCAAAGTATGTAGTTTGTCTATTCTGGGCTACTGTAAAAATATGGTGGTTTATCATTGTGATTATGTACTGTAAAAATACTACTGTAAATATTTGATATAATTGTTTTATATTTTACCAATACCAATCTGAATAAATGTAATTAAATATGACATGCGGAACCTTTAAAAGTAAAAGGCAAACACCCACATTGTGTCTTTAATGCTGTATATGTCCACAGCTCCATGCAACACGTCCAGTGTGCACAGTTGTGTCGTGCCTGTGCGCGTCCACGCTGAATCCGCGGTCACGCTGTGTGGTCTGCTGCTGCTGCTACTGCTGCTGCTGCACGCTGCAGGGAACCAGCTGCTGTTGCTGCTGCTGCAGACCGAGAAGGAGCAGCGCGCTGCGGCTACACGAGCAGAGAGGAGCCGGCGGACTGAGGAGCCCACGAGCCCCCACTGCCCCACTAACAAGGTGAAGCGCGTGTGATTATCATTATAAACAGGAAGTGCTCGGTTGTTTCTTTGATTAATTTCCGGTCAGACTTTGATTAACGGGAACACCCGGGGAAGACGCTCGTGCTCCCCATGATTGATCGGCTCTGTCCGCGGTGATCCCCAGCGTGTCACCGTGTGTGATGAAGACGCCCACATTCATCCAGTAGGTTTGTTCTCCGGTTAACCGACTCGTTTTCCCCGTGCGGACCGGGCAGAGGGAGCTTCCGTTGACTGTGCACCGGCTCAGGGGCTTTAAATCGGTATCAATTATCGGTATCGGTGCCGCTAGCTTAACTTGCTATCACGGTAGCTCGCGCCTAAAGGTCGGGGCTGACGCAGGTGTGCGTGAAAACTTAATGAGAAGCGAGCCGCCATGTTTGTTGTTTTATATCGGCTTTATTTCCATGTCCTTTTCGGTGAAGTTAGTTGTGGATGTGGAACCTTAAAGACACCGGGACCCGGAGTGTGAAACATCGCGGGGGAGCGCGACTGTTGCCCGGCCAACCTCACACAAACACAAAACCGGGAGGGACGGGGGGGGGGGGGGGGGGTGTGGGCCGGCCCCCCGCAGGGGGGGGGGGGGGGGGGGGGGGGGGGGGGTGTCTGGTCCGGTCAGCCGCAGGTGGAGCGTCCGGAGCAGCCACTTCAAACAGCCGCTGCCTGTCGTGGCTCCTCTTTGCACGTGCCGTCATCACACACCTGATGGTGGAGAGATCACGTGACACTACAGGTCATTTTTCAGTGTGATCCTGATTATGATCAACAAACAGTTTAACTGTGATCATCAGATACTTTAATCCTGACTTGTGTGTTTACATGCTGGGTGTGGCGGATCAGAGCAAACCTGATCCAGTGCTGCTTCAACTCTATGTCTCTCTCTCTCTCTCTCTCTCTCTCTCCCTCTTTCTCTCTCTCTCTCTCTCTCTCTCTCTCTCTCTCTCTCTCTCTCTCTCTCTCTCTCTCTCTCTCTCTCTCTCTCTCTCTCTCCCTCCTTCTCCCCCTCTGCTTGTTTGACCACCATCCTGTCTCTCTCTCTTTCTTTAAACCTGCAGGACCTGCTTTGATAAATCTACCCGTGTGGCAGCTTTGTGGTGACAGTGTTGAAGAGGAATCACAGGAACTGCTGTGGAGGATACAAACACATCCGTGAACTGTGGCGCTCAAGTGACTGAAAACAGCAGAGACCTCCATGCTCCCAGTTTGGGGATGGGAGCAGGAATGGGGTTGGAACCAGCATGTGCAGAGATACCATCTTCTTCCGTGAATGAGAGGAGAAGCTCATGAGCTCCTCCATGGCCTGCAGATGAATGCACACTCCACCCCATGTGTGATCGGGGTATCCACCCTTTACCTCTGCCACTGACGCCTCGAACTATGGACTCTTCTAGAATCAAGGAGCTGTAAAACAGATATCAGCATGTCTACAAGGCCACCCTGTGGTCGTCTTGGTGACGATGAAGTCATCGGTCCAAGCCACAGCGGAGAAACGTCGGACTCTGAGATGCAAATTGGTCGAGCACGAGTGAAAGACTGGTTTTCAAAAAGCACAACGTTCTGCTGCAGACAGCAGGTCCTGTTCCTGCTGCTGCTGCTGCTGCTCTCTGTGGCTACACCCGCTCTGTCCATTAACATGGAGTCTATAGAGAGTCACAGTGAGTTCAGCTGTGAGCCCATCAGGCTGAGAATGTGCCAGGACCTGCCTTACAACACCACCTTCATGCCCAACATCCTCAACCACTACGACCAGCAGACGGCCGCCCTCGCCATGGAGGTAGGTTGTTTACTGTTTGTGTGTGTAGCTGCATGTGTCAGTGTGACGGCACATTGGAATCTGATATCCACGTCTAATGTTACAGCTGGTTCCTAAAAAACACACACACCCAAGTTTAAAACTATACGTTGTGGTGCAGTTTTAGATTTGGAGAAGAATCCAAATTGAATGGAAGCACAGTGACATGGTGACATAGTGACAGTCTGCATGTTTACATGAGTGTGTCACACCTGCTGAGGACAAAGGAGCCCACACACTATATAAACACACTGTGTCAGAGATGATCAGAAATCGCCACAATTTTAGTGCACAAGTTAATTGCAAAGGGTCATATTAAGATGAGATTGATTTTTGTGAATTACTCGTTTACATGTCTTTAGATAAAATGGAATTAAATTTGAAATTAAACTTGCATTAAAATGCATATTAGAAATGTAATTCTATTCCACCAAATCTCATTCAAACTATTTGATTTATTCACATTATTTATATGAGAAAAGCATACCTTTTATTTTGATGTGACACTTTTATTTGACCTTAAATGATCGAATTACATGGCAATTGTGTATGTGATTGAAATACATCAACTGTAGTTTTGGCAGGATTATTTTTATGGTTCAAATAAATACAAAGGTGACACCAAAGGTGAAGATATATTTTGGTTTTAGTATTATTTTACATACATGTATATCATAATTAAAACCTCCATAGGTAGACTAGTGTTGAATCAAAGCAGTTTTGTAATACAAGTATATTTATTATATCCCCAGCAAACATAAAACTATCAACCTGCAAATTACCCATATCTTTTTTTAAAGGTGTAATCTTTAGACTACATGAAAACAAATTGGAAACATGGTAACACACTTATAGTGAAGAGGCGGAGGAGGAATATCAAAGAGCTGACACAAGGTGACAGAGAGCAGAGCCTCATCACGTTACAGCTCCATCTTCATGTTTCTGTTGTGTAGACTCAGATAAGTGTCTGTCCCAGACTCTCAACAGCTTTTATTTATGGTGAGCAGGAGCTGACAGACATGAGCTGCAGAAAGAAATATAGATTGTAATGAAGTGATGATGGGACTGATGCTTGTGGAGCTTTGGGTTTGAAGGAAGGTGAAAGAAATGTAGAGTGTGACTGCAACATGAGACGCTCAGTATCCATCTATATCATGTTACCTATTTTTCCTGCTCCTTTGTTACTCCCCAGAGAGCGAGAGAGAGAGGGAGAGAGAGAGAGAGAGAGAGAGGTGTTGCTCAATAACGACTAGACATAATTACCCGTTTGCAGTGAAGTATTTGTCTATGAGATCCGGACACATTTGGGTGTGTTCACTTTATTTAACTACTGTCGGTCTACCTTGTAATTTCCCATCTAACGAAAAAAACGAAACACAGAGACAAGATCTGTGCAGGCAAGTCGGCCGTCGACTGTAACACACATCTGTATCCTCATCCAGGCAAATGTGTGTGGACGTCAGACTGTCCCTCTGCACAGCAGACTGGCCCTCTGTAAGCCGTGTTGTGGCTGCCATGCAACTGTGTTGATGGTTTGAAGAACATGGAAGGATAACAAATAAATCTCCCCCCAGCTGTTGGGAGTCAGCATATTAGATTACTGCTGCTGCTGGAAAGCAGATGCATTCTGACAGGGCTGCTGTTGCCTGTGCACTTTGTTTGTTTAATCACATGAGATTTTTTACTTTTTAGTTCTCAGTTAAATGTTAATATTTTCCCATGTTTGATGAACGTCAGGCCCGAAGATCAAACTGGAATGTGCTTTGCTCGCCCATCAATATTTAATCACAGAGAGGGTTTTTAACATTTTGCAGTGCAGGAGGCTGTGGTGTCAGATCCCTTTTTTGTCCCTTTAGAGGACGAAGACGCAGCTTCTAACCGTTAGACAGCTTTATTCTGAGCAGACAGCCGTGGAGGGTGAGGTGTTCTCTACGGCGCTGGCGCTCCCTTTGTTACAGGATTCACTCTGCATATTAAGAACCATGCAAATGTCAAAATCAAGCCAATCCCCCTGTGTCATGTCAAAACACGCTGTGTCAGAGATGGTGAAAAGCATCTGTTGTTGAACTTGATTTGACCCAGAATGAGAAGGAGCTCAGTTACTGACACCCTGAGTCCCTGCAGTCATGGAAGAGACGACGGCTTTATGAACATGGTTGTGTAGCAACACGAGCTCCAGCAGTGTTCCTGCTCTGGTCTGTGACCAGGCGTGGACGTCCTGGAGGGAATCCTGGTGGAAATGTAATAATACGTCTCATGGGACAGCGGCTGCATAATGGCAGCCAGTATACTGTGTGTGTGTGTGTGTGTGTGTGTGTGTGTGTGTGTGTGTGTGAGAGAGTGTGTGTATGGAGACCATGAGCGTAAAGTGAATCTGTAACTGGGCTGGACATAATGCAAATAGTACAGAATACCTTATTATAAGGATTCCATGCGTCGATCCATGGTTAGTTAACATTATCATGTAGACTCTACATTGTAGAGATAATGTGGAATATTGACCTTAAATACTACCATTGTATTTTTGTAGTAAAAACTGATCAATGGGAAAAAAAACATTCTTTTTAATTCTGCCATTTTCCACATTTGTTAAAGTAGAATCTTTCACTCCTGCTTTCGTTTTGTATCTTTGATTCTTTCTTCATAAGCAGTTTTTATCCGAGTCAGATGATGAGCGATTCAGAAACGCACTCTTACATTAAACAGAGAAATATTAAAAAGAACTGCTGCCATACTGTTTCCCAGATGCCTTCACCAAACTGGAGCCAGTGTAGCAGCTGTAGTTTGTGGGTCATATCACACAATGAGTGTTTGCTCTGCCTCAGTGGCAAAGCTTTCATGTCTCCTCTCTCTCTGACAGTACATTCATCATCCTGCAGAGCTGTCATCACATCACAGGTTCATCATACATCCTGGATTGAAGAGCATGTTGTAAATTGTGGTTCTATTTTAAAAAGTGTGGTGATGTGACCTCAGTGAATCCTCAGTCTTGACTGACACTGGGATTATTGCCTTTTCTCCGTATTCCTTTAAAGTCAATCCAGAAATGGAATGTCCTGCAGTCCTGTGTGTAGCATGAAGTTTGAGTGACATGCGTCTTATATATAACATTTCTTATTTATTTTTATAATTGCTGAGTTTGACTGAGGAATGGCTGTGTGTGTGTGCGCGTGTGTGTGTGTGTATGAGAGCAAAGTGAGAGTGATGGCAGAGGTTAACGTGCCAGCTGTCATCTCTCACTACTGCAAACTAACTGCTAATCTCTCCCTCAGTTCCACAATGAAGACATTGATTCACAAAGACTAAGCTCCTCCCCTTCTGCCACAATAGCCAATTAAACCTAAACGAAGCGGTTGAGGCACAATGAAACATTAGAAGGGGAAGTAGAATACGAGGTAAATGGCTTTCGGACTGGAGAGTGTTAAAATGCTGTAATGATTTTCTTGAAAATATAATTGTTCAGTCTGTCTGTGAGGCAGACTGAATGTCAGACACAGACCATCTGCCTACTCTGTCCAGCTGCCACGTGGTGTTATGGTTCCCCGAGGCTGAACTGCAGGTTGTGACATTAGTGAGATCTATGTTGGACACAGAGATTTAGACACATGACATCATAGGGATCGTGTGTTCCCACCAAATGATGGAAACTGATCACACACATCCTTTTTAAAAGTCAAAGGTTCCCTTC
Source organism: Chascanopsetta lugubris (assembly GCA_016785325.1). Taxonomy (NCBI): domain Eukaryota; kingdom Metazoa; phylum Chordata; class Actinopteri; order Pleuronectiformes; family Bothidae; genus Chascanopsetta; species Chascanopsetta lugubris. The sequence goes on from JAFBJT010088208.1 coordinate 16,776, forward strand.
TGAAATCACAGAATGCTTTTTTGACTCTGCCAGTTTGTCCTGTTTAAGGAAACATGATTAATGTGTAATTTGTTAATTACCGGTAAACAAGAACAACTCAAGAGCACCTCTATAACAGATCTTCCCACGGAAGATGAAAACAATACCATACAGTGTCATAAATGAATTGGCACACATCGTGCCCATGTTTTCATGCCAGAGGCCCCCGGAGCCCAGATGGGTGCGTGGTCAGGGACTTCCCCCCTGAGTCATTAGGTAGATCATTGTCTTCTTCATTTTGCTGTAATTAAAGTGAGTTAGAGGGGCATTCTTTACCACAATTAACTACTTAAACAAGTATGATTTTGAAAATCAAAGTGTTTGATTTTTGAGTTTGTGCAGTTTGTGAAAATGTCAGACAGCTGTTGTTGGTAACTCTTTAGGCTTCGGTTCAGTTTAAAATTTGGCATTTACTGTGGTGAGGCTTTGGAGGTGATTATGAGAGATTCCTCTACAGCAGCTTAACTTTCACCTTACAAATGTGCACCAAGGACAATTCTTTTTCTGTGTTATTGTTGGGTTGGAGGTCAGTCTGAAAGGTTTGCTGTGAGGAGATTTCCACAGTTCTGTTTGCTTCCATTTCCACTCGTTAGGTTGTTGTGGACGCCTCTGACAGAACCTTTGTTGTTTGGATGCTGGTGTGAAAGCGTTGACGGAGCCTCGGTTCAATTCAGAGCGAAGGACTTTGGGATTTGTGCTACAATGGAACTCAATGTTTGTAAAGCAAACAGACAGCAGCCCTGTGCTCTGCTGGAATTAAGCTCAAGCCTTCACTCACTTTTAACAGCAACATCTGATCATTTGCAGAAAGTGTGTGAGTGCATAATTAAAATACTCCTACAGCTGGTTAGTCTTTACATTGTCTTTTTTTTAAAGCCACTTGGAAAGATATATTCACTGCCTCTCTCTTGTATTGAGTGGTGAAACCTGGAGGCTCCTCATATACATTAAAGAAATCGGGTTACAGCCGAACACTGGCAGCAACATAAGCACTTAAGTGCATGTAAATACAGTCAGGCATTCAGCCTCTTTCAGCAGGGCTCCAGTTACTCGTTCAAGTAGCAATTTGACAGTAATTTGATGGTAATGTGTTAAATTAGAGGAAAATGTCACTCCATTGAAATGACTGAAGGCTTAAAGCACATTCGATCAGAAATGAAATGGTTCTTCTTTCTCCAGGTTGTTCAGTGATGGTTGGTTTTTGGTGAGGAGGGAAAAAAAGCTCCAGTTGAAAATGTCTCAGTGGGAGTTGTCACTGCAGGGAGCTCCACACTTAATCTGCTCTTGAAATTTGCTTTCAAGATTTGCATAGTATTATTTTATGTCTTATTCCTGGGCGTGCTGTTCTGCAGATACATTACTGCCGTCACATGAAGTACTGTTCATTAAATAACTAGAATGGTGCTGAGAGGAGAACATAAACAGGCCCAACATAAACCTCTTTTAAATCACCACATTCAGACATTGTTAGAAGAGGCACCACTTTTCAAACACTTACAGAAATGATTCCTTCCTGAGTGTTTATATTAACAAGATATATGAATCGTTACCAGTGAAAATTCAACATTTACAGAATGTTTTAGGATCTCACTTGATTTCTATAGACTTTTATTGTGAAAATAAATTAAACTGGTTCTTACATAGAGGACAGGAAGGGAAACGAGAGCCATAGTGCACTTAAATGGAATGTCAAAGACTATACAGAGCAAAATACTGACAATCTGACAGGTTGTGTGAAGTCCTCAGACCCCACAGTCTCCAGTGTTTGTGTTTCTCTCAGTATGGGGTCCTGTCCCTCAAACTAACACCCCTCTGTCTATGAAGGGCCACCCTGAGGCCACCAGGTCCCCTCATACAGAGAGTGTGTGTGTGCCAGGTCTGCAGAGTTCCAGGGTGATTGTGCTTAAGTGTGGTCTGTTTTTTTCTTTGTGCCTTTGTGAATAGGAGAGAGAGAATTAGGTTTTTTAGAGGTGTGTATCTGTGAGTGTGTGTGTAATTGCTTGGTTTTGCCGTGTGCATGTGTGTTCACGCTGCTCAGTGCATCTGAAGAGGCTTACCCTTTTCTCTGTGGTGGAGACGGACAGCTCCTCATTCAGTTTAAAGTTCCTGCTGAACTCTTGATTATCCTGCTTATTCTGACGGAGTCCATTGAGGCCGCTCGCCCAAATAAAGCAATCATTTATTTATGCGCAGAACAAAGGCAGAGCCTGGTGCTGTGTTTTGGCACCAGCGTTCCCATCAGCAGAGCTGCTGCTTATCCTGCTCACAATGCTCAGGGAGAGAGATTTGAGCCAAGACTCACGAGAATGCTCACTGCTCATATGCTGCCCTGAAGCCCGTTGTAGATATTATAACATATAAAATAGATGTGTAGATCCTTCCGATACCTAATTGTATTTATAGTATTTTTAATGTTTCGAACGCAACAGCACCAAATCAGGACAAATGAAAATACATTTCAAAATGTTCTGTCTTTGAAAATTGTTTATATTTTCAATATCAAACCAACACTGCATGCACTTTTAATAGCGTTGGTTATTTAGCCAATATACATGTTCATTTAAAAAGCAATAACAGAAGTATAAAAAAAATATCCATCACTTTTCCCTCACATGGTGAAACTGCATATTTTGTATTTTACATTCAAATGTAATAGATACAAATCCATACCATAGTGAAGGGGCAAATTATGTAGGCAGTGACATATTGTTTTTTCCCTTCTTCTCTAATTTACCCATTCATTGAAAACATGGCAAATTAATTGATTGTCAAAATAGTTCATTTGCAACCCTATTAAATACACAACAATCATTTATAAAATGGTATAAAGTAAGTCACTGGTCCTTTGTTTTCCAGCCAATCAAAGAGAAAGAGAATTTTCTCTCTCATTCTTTATCCGATTACTGTTTAACCTGCCCTCCTCTGACCCCTCCCTGCCTGTGTGTGATGAATATTATCGATTATTATGGTTATGTACTGTGATCTAACGGTTCACTTGGCATCGGGCCCTCAGCTCCGATACCACACATATATAGGTTATCCATGTCTTATGGTCTTAATCTGAACCCATGACCCAGCCTTGGAACTGTGTGTACATGTGTGTACTTCTGCTCAGAGAGGGAGATGTTTAACCCTCGCTGCTAAGCCCAACTTCACTCTAACATACACATGCAAACACACACACACATACACACACACAACATTGATCCCCTTCTCACGCAAAGCTACTCAACAAAAGGCAGCTCTAACATTTTCAGCAGCTCAGGAGCAGCGTTGGCATTAAGAGCTCTACTGCCGCTAATTGTACATTTATGAAGTCACATGCACATTTAAACGATTGAAACATCTCCCTCACAGAAAGCATGTGGTTTTATGGATTTTCCAAATAGATACAATAACCACAATGTTCTTATATATTACTGTGAGTTTCTCTGCCTGTGTGCATCCACAGTGTTTCTCTTCTCTCTCAGCTCCATCCACCTACTCACTTTCTGACTCACCAGCTACATATATATCTGCTAACCGCTTCTTTCCCTACAACTTCTAGAACCTCACACTGATTTATACACTTTTCACCTCCAGTCTGAGATGCTCAGGAAATGGGCATGTGATGAATTTCTATTTTTCATATTTATTATTTTTAGACAGATCTCTGGTCATATGTGTTTTGAGCAGATGGATCTACACAGGTGGTGTGTGTGTGTGTGTGTGGTGTTGGAATATGTGTGGGTGCTTTCTCATTCAGCTCCTTTGTCACATTCTTGGCTTCCAGTCTGTATCTCTATCACTTGATCTCAGCCTCTCTCCTCCGCCTCTTATCCTCTCTTTCACACTCTCACTCCGCTCTCCATGTGAGAGCTTGTTTGCTCTTCTCTTCGGGTTTTTTTTAATATTTAAGTCTCACAATAACATGTCTGTGTGTGTCTGTGCGCATGCATGTTGTCCTTGGTGAGACATGGTCCTATGAGAGCCTCCACATCACCTGTTGCCATGGTAGTTAAATAGGCAGAGAAGGAAAGGGAGGAATGGAGAGACACGCACAGGCAGGGGAGGGGAGGGGAAATTGGATGATGAGTGCATGTTTTGGACTGAGCAGAGGAAGAGAAGGAGGAGGAGCGGGAGGAGAGGAAGGACTGTTAATACGAGCAAGGAAATTGGCAAATAAGTCGTTTACGTTAACAAAATGCACATTTGATGTTCAGTGTAATACCTCATGGATTGAAATGATCTGTGAAATCTTTAGTCTGTAATGTTTGCAGTCAGGACCATATGTATATGAATAACAGATTTATTGATTCTTAAGATTTAAACTGATCTAAGAAACAACAGCATTGGATTCATTTCTTTTATTTTTATTTTCTGCATAAACTTAATATTTTTGTGGTTTGTGGCCTAAACAAGTCAATGAATTGGATACAAACATATGAGTCATGACTGATTGTTGTTTACAAGGTTAAAATTATAGAAAAATAATCCTGATAGGGCAGGTCAACATTACATGATATTGAAAGAAGTCTTGGAGTCGAGGTGTTTTTGATAGGGATAAATAATTGGAAAAAGTGCAAAAGTGAGATGAATTAAAAATTGATCCACTAATAACTGAATTTGAAATAAAATTAAGCAGAAAACCTGGTTGCAAGGAAACAAGAAAACATTTGTATATATATATATATATATATATATATATATATGTGTTTGTGTGTATGTGTGTATATGTAATAACCTGATAAAACAGATGCACAGGGATTCCAATGAATCCTGATGCTGGAAAAAGAAAAAGGAGAAGAGGAGGACAAGTGTATGTCAGAATAATTGCCAGTAAATGGGAGGCGAGGAAAACAAGAGATGAATACGAGGGAAAGAAGATAGGAGGAGTGGAGGAGGAGAGGAGGAGGGGAGGTGAACGTGAAGGGGAATGCCATTAACGGCTTTGTCCGGTCCTCCCGACTGAACGATGCACGGACACGGATAAACGAACAAATGAATGAAAGAGGGAGAGAGTGTGGGAGAAGGGTGCCCCTTTCTTCACTGTCCTTTCACAGATTAAGCAGAAGAACATCCAGCTCTGTTCAGTTCATCTGTTCACGGCCAACGCCTGTCTCCCTCACAAGCCTGTGAGAAGAGGCAGACACAGTCCATGTGTGTGACTGTGTGTTTGTGCACATCTCGTGGTGTGAATGTATCCAAGAAACACACTTAGTGCACATGTGCATTATGGAGAAGAGAATGAAATGCTGTCGGAGATTAAATGTCATCAGTGGAGGTGGAGAGGCAGCAGGAAGTAAACAATGGTTTGAAATGAGGCTGGTGCAAGAACAGGGACAATGACGGAAATGTGCCATTGCTACGTAGTTGTGATATGATGCATTTCTCTCACGTCATAGAGGTTGGAGGGGGGGGGGTTGTAATTGGCTCTAATGTAGAGATATGAGGAGGAATTGAATGTCAGTAAGATAGAGGAAGAAAAATGGAACATTTGAGGATGTAGCTCTCTGTAGGTCTGGAGCAGATGTTGCAGGGATGTTGCTTGTAGCCTTTGGATGGAGGTGGAGCAGACGTGGTCTGACGGTGTTTGTGCTACAGCCTCTGACTGACTGCTGAGGAGAGGATGAGTGATGGTGTGTGAGAGATGAGGAGGAGACAGAGTCTATGGAGGTGATGTGTCCAGAAGCAAAGAACCTGATTCTCCCTCACCTTCAGGTACAACTACTTACCTTTCAATCCTGTTTAAAGATCAATTGGAAGATGTATATGAATATGTCTTATTGATAAAACACTCTGAAAGGCTGTCCCTTTCTTAGTTCATTGAAAAAGTATTATATTATATTTGCTCATAGCCCTTTGTTTACTAATCTTCTCTGATAATCTTTTAAATATTCCATTGAGATGGAATTGGATGACTACTCATATTAGAGGTTTTTTTGCATCAGTGTTAATATCCTGTATCAAAGTTTAAGAAGGTTGCAAAACATACGGTTGGATGAAATTTTCTGCATTTGATCATATAGCATTTTAATCACATCTCTGACTTTGGCATCTTCCACAGTAAAAAGCTTTTTGCAGTTGACTGAGGAGCTGTTTCCTCTGAGGCTTAGACCCGACAGCCTGTCACCTCCATCTGACCACAGTATAAAGCTGGTGACAGGTTCAGGAAGTCTGTGAACGTGTGTGTGTGTGCGTGTGTGTGTGTGTGTGTGTGTGTATGTGTGTTGGTTTCAGGTTCTCACACTCTAAACACTTCTTACAATCCATTTGACTCTCTAATCCACCGGGAAACTGCCACTTTTTTTGAATTCCACTCCCGTCGCTCTTCTTTTTTTCCTTCCTCTCTCCCTCTGTCCTCCTCCTACTGCTCCTCCTCCTCCTCCTCCTTCTCCTGCTGCACTTGACAATGTGTATGAGTTTCTGCAGAGTTGGCTAACTGGATTTTCTACAAACGTTCTAAGCCCCCCAGACCAACACACACATACACACACACGATCTCTCACACTTGCCTACAACACACTGGATTAACAGACAGCTGGAAGATATTAGATACATGGGGGAACTCATCTTGTTTTCTTGTTTTGAATCTGCACTGAGATGGGTTTTATCTCCACATGTAAAGATGAAGCTCAGGGTTATTAAACACCACCACCAACATGGGCTGTGGTGGTCCAACCACTTTGAGTCCTTTAACATTTAGTTATATGTAAAAAGATACAACTGAGAAATTAAACAAATGGTTGATTTTGTTTAGTTGATTTTTATGAACTGGATAAAAATTGTAAAGACTATCTATGTTCATAGTCCCCTCTGATCCTGAGTGATTAGACTAAATTAGTGTCTCTCTCTCTCTCTCTCTCTCACTCTCTCTCTCTCCCTCTCCCCCTCTCCCCCTCTCATTAATTGGCATCTCATTTCTTGTGTGCCAAAAGTATAATTGCTTGCATTACGTGACTCTTAATCTTATGCTGATTTCTTTTTTTCCATTTTCTTTGTTGATTTCATTCTCCTCTTTCTCTCACTCTCTCTCCTGCTGCTGCCTTTCTTTGAGGAGAGAGAGAAGGAGTAAAGAGAATGAAACTTAATCCCTCTATTGAACAAGAGGTGGACCAGTCAGAGTTTTTTTCCTGTGTCAAAAAACCCACTGTGCTTGTTCTGCTTAACGCTCCGTGGAAACACTCACAGATGAACCTTTGGGTCGATTCCCGTCTCACTCCGACTGTTTCACTGGTGTTGTCTTATCTGTGTTTTTGGTCATGTGATATTTAGCTGAGCAGCTTTTTGTCAGGTGGAAATGTGTTTTAGTTGATTGTTGCCATAAAGAGCTCATTTCAGTCTCTGTGCATTTTGATCTGAATACAGTCGGAAGACGGATTTCGATAATAGTAATTATTAAAAGGTCAATAACCTTGACGTGGTAATAATAAGCAATCTCACACCCATTATGCTGCCAGGATGGCAGGTTTCCTGACTCTGCATTTGGTTTAACAGTAACTCAATCTTCGGTAATGGTTTCTTGTGAAAGTTGAATTGTTGAAGCAGAAAAAACTGTGTTGTGTTTATGCTTCAATATTCAAATAAATACTATTGTGACCCTTACAACTATTCTGACACCTGATTAATACGGCAGATATTTCTTTCAGTTTATTCTATGAAAAGACAAAGGATACATTTGATTATTTCCAGTATATATAATATATTATCCAATATATTACAAATGGATGCAAAAATATATTGTGGATCCTTTTAGCTAATGTACAGGATTGGCTGCTTCTTCTTCTGTGGTTTAATGATGCATTAGTCTTGGCGCATTACTGCCACCTACTGTCTGGTTAACTCAAACTTTAGCGGATCTGCTTTTAAAAATACTTGATTAATTAATTGCCAAATTAGCTGCCATCTACAAAATCTTAATATTTGATTATAACCTATTAGATTGATTTATGGTGAACTGATGTAAGACAACTGGCCACTATCAGAGAGATCAGTAACAGGAAGTTGATGCTGTTAGTCTTCATCTCTCCCTCCTCTTCCCTGGTCTTCCTCCTCTGCAGTATTACATGGTGTCGCGGTGAGTCTTTGCCCTCAGGCTTGGCTCACAGGCATCTCTCTCTCTCTCTCTCTCTCTCTCTCTCTCTCTCTCTCCCTCTCTCTCTGTTCTCTGTCCTTCCATGACAACTGACAACAAAATGCCAGACGATTCCCTCCGCCGCCCAGCACGGACCCTGTTACCGCCCTCCTCCTCTCTCTTTTTAGACTCACAGCAAGGCCACTTAATATCAACATTCTCTTTGTGGGGGCAATTGCCGTGACTGTCAGAATAATTGCACACACATTTCTGCACACAGGCACCGACTCGCACACTCCGAAACACTGGAACTGGGACATGCTTGCACAGAATACACCATCAGTGACGCACACATGCACACGCAGACACTCATGTAGTGGTGAAGTGGGCGGAATGAGGGCACAGAGGAGTCACAGTCTCTGTGGAGTCACTGCTGTGTGGAGACATGTCAGCAGCTCACTGATACACTCGCACAGAAAGCAACTAGGACTCGGTTAAGTGTGGCCTGAGGCTCTGGTGTGAGCGTGTTGTTCCCAACATGTCTGAGTAACATACATGTACAGTCAAATGCTGAGCAGAGTGGTACCATCAACCAATATTTGTCTTTTTCAGATTAATACTAGGTTCTGATTCTTGGCGAAATTTTGGTTCACTCCCACTTCATTTAAAGAAAATGTTTTAATATAAGACAGACAGTTTTAATAAGATGAAACAAAGCCTCAGCTCAGGACTTACTCACTCATGCTCAAATAGACATTATTTTAAAAAATAATGTATTTTGAGACATGTCAAATAAAATCTGATAATCAGGACTGTTGATCTACTAAAACATATTTGAGTGCTTTTTAATTCACATTTCTTCTGGACAATGTGTTGATATCTACTCAGGTGTGGCCTCCACCTGATGTCTTT
>JAFBJT010088208.1:56547-64047 GCA_016785325.1 Chascanopsetta lugubris
CCCCCCTCTCTCTCTCTCTCTCTTTCTCTCTCTCTCTCTCTCTCTCTCTCTCTCTCCCCCCCCCCCCTCTCTCTCTCTCGCTCGGCCGGTTCTTACCGTGCTCCTGTGATTGGCCCCGTTGGCCCCGATGGGGCCCCTGAACACCCCCTTGATGCTCCGCAGCTGTCCGTCGCGCAGGTGGGTGGAGCTGATCACGATGTAGTAGCACGCCATCGGTCTGCAGTCATAGGTTCTAATGTCAACTTCTGGCTTTGTTTACAGGACGAAAGGAAGGAAGGAAGGAAGGAAGGAAGGAAGGAAGGAAGGAAGGAAGGACGGACGGAGGAGGAGGAGGAGGAGGAGGAGGGGAAGAAAGAAAAGTCGTCGGCTGTCGTCTTCAACTCGTCATCAGAAAGTGAAGAAGAAGAAGAAGAAGTTGCACGGAAGAGTTTTCCCCTCCTCTCTCTTCTTCACCTCCTCCTCCTCCTCTTCCTCCTCGTCTCTCTCTTTATTCTCCTCCTCTCAGGTTCCTCCCTTCCTCCCTCAGCTCTCTCCTCTCCACACGTGTTCCTCCCATCGTTCATTCATCACTTCTCTCTTCTCTCCTTCTTTGTCTAAGTAGGAATGAAAGGATGCTCCTCCTCCTCCTCCTCCTCCTCCTCCTCCTCCTCCTCTATCTCCTCATCCCTCGTTCTCGCCGTGTCGTCCTGCCTCCCTCCCTCCTCGTTAGAGCCGGAGAAGAAAGAGAAGAAGAAGAAGAGGAAGAAGTGCTCAGTCTTCTCCTCCCTCCGTCTGCAGCTTCCTCACTGATGCTCCTCTCCTCTTCTCGTCTCCGCTGCATGTGTTCGCTCTCCTCCCTCCCTCCCTCTCTCTCTCTCTCTCTCTCTCCCTCCCTCTCTCTCTCTCCCTCCCTCTCTCTCTCTCTCTCTCTCTCTCTGCTGATCTCTTGCTCTGTGGCCAGCAGAGTGGTTTGCTCCTCAGTTACCCGCGGTTACCATCTGCCCTTTTAACGCATGGAGTGCTGACGCTTGCTCTCTCTCTCTCTCCCTCCCTCTCTCTCTCTCTCTCTCTCCTCCCTCTCCATCCCTCCCCCCCTCACCATACATTCATCCATACCACCCCTCCTCCTCCTCCTCCCCTCCCTCTCTCTTCCCATCTCTCCCTCTCTCTCTCTCTCTCTCTCTCTCTCTCTCTCTCTCTCCCTCTCTCTCTCGCTGTCTTTCTTCTCCCTTTAATCATCTCCTTCTCTCCCTCCTTCCCTCTCAAGCCGAAGGAGACAAGCTCCACCTACTGGTGAGAGGGGGGCGCACACAGAGAGAGGGATAAAGGTGAAGAGAGAGGGGGGGGAAGAGAGAGAGAGAGAGAGGGATGGAGGGAGAGAGAGAGAGAGAGCGAGAAAGAGGGAGGGAGAGAGAGAGGAACAAAGGTGAAGCGAGAGAAAGCAGCAGGAGGTCTGCTTTGTCATGTTACCGGGACCATCACACACACACACACACACACACACTCTCACACACACACACACACACACACACACACACTTCATTAATCCTCGCGCGGCGAATGACGTGATGGAATCCAGGAGGCCGGCGGTGGTTGTGTGTTTGGCTCGAGGGCACTTCAGATGTGTCACTTGAAATCTCCTCTCCTGAGTGAAGACGCCTTTAAAAACCTCAACATGGACGTTAAAGCTGCAACCAGCAGGTTTAAAGGGGCAGTGCGCGGCGTGCGCGGCGTGCGCGGCGTGCGCGGCGTTACACTCACACTCACGATCTTCTTTAACGCGTTTTCACTTCAAAAAACAGGCCTTGTTTTTTGTTTTTTTTTGCCTCAAAATCTGCTGAGTCATGGCGGCGGAAGTTCAGCGTTCACCTCGTAAACGTCTCTTTCCATTTTTTTTGTTAGTGTGGGGGGATTTCAAACCGATTGGCTGAGGCTCGGGGGGGGGCGGAGCCATAGACGGTATATATCCCCTCCTCCTACTTCCGGGTTCATCCAAAAATAGGTGGGCCCAGCTGTCACTCAAGAGGCCACGCCCCTTAATCATGCACAATTTCTGGATGGAATAAGAAATAAGCCCCGCCCCTTTGCAGCTTGAGACCAAGATTGTAGTTTCACTCGACTCCTTTCACGTATGTGTCCTTCACCTCTCAACACTGTAACATGGGAGTCTGTGGGGGTGGAGCCTCAAGTGGCCACTCTGTGAACTGCAGCCTGTTACACTTCTGTATTGGACTCATCCCTCAGCCCTGGAGGAAGAAAAATAAAAACATATATATATATATATATATATATACATATATGCAATGTAAAGTAGAGGTAAAGTAGAAGTTGTATTTATGTGATATCATGAAATACTATGAGAGAAGCCTGAACAGACTGAGACGACTCAAAGGTGAAACCTCAAACCTTCTGACTGTGAAGCTTCAGGTGATGTTTCTCTTCATCCCTCCTTTGATTTCAGTTCTCTCCTTTTAACCTGAACCTCAGGTTTGGACCATGAGGCAACATCACAGCTTCACGCCCCAGAGGTCGAAAGGTCACAAACAAATATCGTGCTCCGATTATCTGCCGCTCATCAGTTTGAAATGTTCTCGACTGTCGTCTCCTCAGGAAGCAGGAGGTCAGAGGTCAACGAGGGAGGAGAGGAGGAGGTCACCGAGAAACTGTGTGTGTGTGTGTGTGTGTCAGAGAGATGCTGAGACTCACACACACACACACACACACGCTGCAGCAGCTCAGGTGAGAGGAGGCTTCAACACATGTGTTTTTCATTCTATAGATAATAAGGATTTTTTTAATAAAGTCACAAAAATACCTTCATCCTTGATCTGGATGTTTATATTCCTCTTCTTCAGTGTCGGCAGAGTGTCGTAATATTGATATCAATTCAATAGAAATGTTTTTTGTTTTTTTAATCTCATATTTCTCAATGTAAAAATGAGAAAAGACAAAACTCCCCTGATCTGGATCAGCACCGGATCCAGATCCGTCGGTGTCATGTGACTTACTTCTGTGTGAAATCCCTGATCGACAGAGAGATGGAGTGAGATTATATCATCTCGCCACATTCAGTCAAACAAGTGCATTTATTCATCTGCATTTGCTCCAGGAGTCAAATGTTTCTTCCTTTGCTGCATCACACCGCCTTCAAACTTTATGCAAATCAGCAGAACGCTTTTTTTTTTTTTAAACCAGGCAAACAAACAAAAACCTTCATGAATTAATGATCTTTATTCTCTTATCAAATATTAATCTCTTAGATTAGATGTTGTGTTTCTGTCCTTGTAGCTTCTCACCTTAAACTCGCCATCACTTCCTGCGGAGCTGGAAACAACAGTAATCAGGCGGAGCCAGATCAAAGAGCAAACTTCTCTTCCTCCATCTGTTGCCGTTCTTCTTAATATTCATGTGCCTCCCGGCGCCGCTGCCTCGTCCCTGCTGGACCTTGTTAAGTTAAAGTGCACCTAACGACCTTTAGCGGGAGGAACGCGCTCCAGCGCTCGCTGCGCTTTTACACATCTACACTTTTACACTTTCGTACATTCACACATTTACACATTTACATGTTCCCACATGAAAGCGCCTCCTCACTGGCTCCTCCTCCACATTACGGAGCAGTGATGAGATCTAAAGACGCTGAGCTCCTCCCACAGGAAACGACCTTATTTATCATTTATAAGGTGAAGAGGAAATAAGGTTTTTATTTATTTTTTTAATTTTTTTATAGATGTTCTGCTGCTTCTCCAATGTTTACATTAAAGGTGCAGTGTGTAGGATTCGGTGACCTGTAGTGGTGAACTTATGCTCGACTTCAGGTGTCGGTAAAACTCAATCCATGTTTAAAGGTGCAGTGTGTAAGATTTTGGTCATTTTTGTCATTTCTAAATATATCATGAAAAACAATAACACACTGACATCTTCATGAATTTATAATCACCTAAATGTGGTATTTCTCCCCCATGACCCTTAAATGAGCCCTTTAATGTATATTTACACGAGGAGCCATGTTTCTACAGTAGCCCAGTAGGACAAACAGGATACAGCATGCAACTCCACCTCTAGGTGTCACCAAATCCTACACACTTGCACCTTTAAATTCCCCCACGCTGCCGCCACTCCGAGTCTCACCGGGCTTCGTTGACATTATGGTCTGTGAGCGGAGAGTCAATAAGAAGCTTATCTGATACATGTCCCTCTACTTCAGGTCACATGATCCGACAGCGCCGGCAGATTGAATCCCACAGATTTACAGATTAGCGTCGCGCGGAAAAAAAAAATAAAGTAAAAAATAACAACTACTTTCCTCCACTTTCTCCGTTTGTCAACGTGCGCACGTGTATTTGACTCCCGCCGCGTCGAATAGTGTTTGGGAGTATTTTCTGTGTTTTGGCTGCAAAGCTCAGATAAGGAGGCGTCGCTGCAGCGGGATTAGGATTCCTGCTCGGAGGCTGAGCTGATAAGAAGGAAACGATTCGAGCGAACGCTGTAATGATGATAATAATGGTCTTATTAATAAGAACAGTATGTGTTGTTATTTCATGTTAAATGGTTTCTGCTCCCACAGGGAAACAAACGAGAGGCTTCACGCCCACGTGGACGATTCATCTCCAACATCTGCTCACGGAGGAAGATCCCGATGAAGAGTCTGGACCTGGTTCCAGTCACGTATGTAAATGTGGACATGTGGGGGGGGGGGGGGGGGGGGGGCCACGTGTGTCCCGGGGGGTCACGTGTGTTCCACCGGTGTTGGTTCATCATGGATGTATATTTATATAAATATGGATGAATGCACAGGAAACTGGGGAATACATTCTTATATATGTAAGTTTCAAACACATGGAAGACTTGTTGTTGGATACATGGAAGTAAAAAAAAAATTTGATATGATAGATTTTTGTATATAAAAGAAAATTAATGTCCAATCCCAAGAAATAATCCTATGAGAATTTGCCAAATGCAACGATAATAATACAAAATGAAATCTGTCTTTTTTCAATCTTTGCTCTGAGGAACAAAAGTCAGTCCAACATCCGCCATGTTTATTTTATTTGATTTTTATTTATATTTATTCAAAGATATCAAAATAATGTATGAATTCCTAAAGGCGGCGCAGAGACGCAGACGTTCACTCGCAAACTCTAAAGACTCTTAAACTACAAAGGTTCAGCCAAGATGTCAATCACCTGTAAACTGCCTTTTTAATCATTTCAATCAAATCGAATCTAAATATTTAATAAAAAAAACACGTTAAATCACAAACAAAAGAAGATTCCACACATCGAGTTGAATTTCCATAAATGTGATGAATCGAATGTGTCGAATTTTCCACCAGCTAATGAAACAAATCCAATCAGCAGATTAACATAAACATTTACATGTGATTTACATGTGATGATCACACACGTGACAGCGTGAGAGAGAGAGAGACTGCAGACACACACACACACACACACACACACACACATGAGCTCTCATGCACATGCGCTCGTAAAGTCAAGAAACTGCAAGTCAACACATTATGGTGTATTTTATCACTGTTGCTGTGTGTGTGTGTGTGTGTGTGTGTGTGTGTGTGTGTGTGTGTGTGTGCGCGCGTGTGTGTGCACGTATGTAAAGATGGACGTAGCGTCCGTGACATCACCTTTATCTTTCTGCAGAGTGTTCATGAGGCTCGTTGTGGTCGGTTCACTCGTCGGCCATCTTGCCGATGCTCTAACTCCTCCTACTTCCTGGTTCATCCAAGAATGTGAAAAGAGGCGGAGCACAGGTAGAGTTGGGGGGGGGGGGTGGGCCCATGGTGCTGTCACAGCATCCACTGAAGGTCGGCCCAGGCGTCACTCAAGAGGCCACGCCCCTTTATTCTGAACAACTTCACCTCTAGAGGTCACCACATCTTACACACTGCACCTTTAAAAAAAAATCCCGATGACCACAATTACTGTCAGACTCATGAAGAAACAGACTCGTTGCTTAGCAACATGGCATCGCCTCGGTGCAGTCACTGATTGAGAAATCTGATGAACTCACCAGGCTTGATGATGCTGCAGAGCTGAGCGTATGTGTGTGTGTGTGTGTGTGTGTGTGTGTGTGTGTGTGTGTGTGTGTGTGTGTGTGTGTGTGTGTGTGTGTGTGTGTGTGTGTGTGTGTGTGTAACCTGGCTCGCGCCGCCGGACCCCCAGGAGAGGCTGCAGATGGGACAGCTTGTGCGGCGCTGAGGGCCGACACATCCAGGCGCTGAAATGTCAGAAAAATGTCAGGGGGAAACCCGGGCGGCTTCAGAAGCTCCGCCCCCTCTGTGCGACACCAGAGGAAAGGCCACTCTCACCCACTCACACACACACACACACACACACACACACACTGTGGCACATCACTGCCACTCTCTCTCCTTTATTCGTCCCTTGTTCAAAGTCAACGCCGGGGCTGAGTCCTGTCTTTAAAGGGGAGGAGTCAGCCAGGACTCAACCGAGCCTCCTGGTGTCCGCGTTAAAGGTGCAGTGCGGAAGATTTGGTGACCTCCAGGGGTGAAGTTGCATGTGGTGTCCATCACCTCACCCCTGTGAACTCTGACACGCTGCGCCTTGAAAGGGGGCGGAGTCGAGCGGGACCAGAGGAGGCCTCCTGACGCCCACGTCCACCGAGACGCAGGAGAACTTCACGGCTTTAAAGGCCCGTTAAATAATCCATGACCTTTATGGGAGCAGCAGGAATTGGAACAAATTTGGCACCAGCCGCCTCCTCCTCTTCCTCCTCCTCCTCTTCCTCCTCTTCCAAGTTGCTGGCTCATAATCAGCCCCCCCCCCCACCCCTCCGCCCCCTCCTCCTCCTCCTCCTCCTCCTCCTCCTCCGCTGAGCCATGGCAGCTGCAGCGACACAAACTGCAAAGGCTGCATTTTCACAGACAGGGGACAAATGGAGAACAGAGATGCTGCACAGATACGTCCTTTACCGACCGGAGCACAGGACCGAGCCGCTGTGGACGCCGACAGTCGCTCACTTGGGGACAGGAAGTGGCGGCGCGCGCGCATGCGTCAGCGGCTTCCTGCGTTCGAACGGCTGGTTTTACAATCATTCCTCGGTGTCTGCGTCTCCTACACACTGCACCTTTAAAGCTGCTGTACGGGACATTCAGGGGTATGGACACGTGTCCTTGAGCAGTTAGGAAACGTGATTTTAGACAATATTACTCGCCCCAGTGGTGAAAAAGTGGTATGACAGCCGGACCAGCACTCTCTGTTGATATCTGCATTGAATCAATACTTGACCTCATTGTTTTTTTTTTTTATGTCAGTACCATAACCTTTAAACACTGATATACTCTGAGTTTATTAAATACAATAAAATACACATCGCGCAGTTAATGATGTGCACATCATGTGTCCTAATTAGCACAGGTCAATATATCAGATCCACAGACTCCAGGAGAAAGTATAGATCGATCAGTGCATCATATTCCGGCCTAATTACATGTGATTATAGATTTTCCTCCTGGAGCCACGTTTCTATACTAATACTTTTTTT
>JAFBJT010088208.1:69047-71547 GCA_016785325.1 Chascanopsetta lugubris
GAAACTACAATCAAGAGGGGTGACTGCAAATGTCTTACTACCTGGTTATTTGTCATAAAACTGAGATGTTTAGATATTGTACTTTGCATTTATGAATTTTGAGCTCACTCAGTTAAAAAAGAAAAAGGTGTTTTTTATTGTTACTGTAATTGTTCAACCGTTCAAACTAAAAACATGCTTGAGAAAATAAAAAATCATTTGAGCTCAAATATATTTTAATATATTTTTTTAGGGAGTCTTATCAAAGTGTTGTCTCTCGCATGTTTTGCCGAGACACCTCATTCTTTCCAGTGTGTTTTTACCTGGCGAACTCTTTAGTTTAAGATACATTCAAAATAAGGTCAGTGTGAGCGGATTCACTGGAAACTGTGTCGGCAGAACGTAACCAAAACACAACAAGCTACAGGAATGAGAGAAATTGGACAAATTCCAAACAACAACATCAGAGACATGTGCAGACATGTCCCGTGTCCAAACACGTCTCGGTCTCGGGTTTTGTCTCCGGTCCTCGGGGACAGATGAGGTTCCACGCAGAAAAACCTCAAATGGCTCTGAAAGCCCCCGACTCGGCGCCTCACCAACGCCCTCCGCTACAACGCTGCATAAAAAATGATATGCGAGTGGTGCGTTTGAATATTCATGAGCGAATCCAACGGCTGTTTGTACTGTAGCATTAATTAGTTGCTCGAGGGGGGAGTCAAACCCAAACACCACCGAGAGGCAGCGAGCGCCACGGACCCGCAGGAAGACCGAATTAAGAAGTGAGAAAATCTGCAGCGGGCGCGAGCTAGCGCAGCGTGGGCTCCTCTTAAAAAGAACGCGGGGTGATGGGGTCGAGACCCACCGATAGATTTCACTTTTTTTTTTTAACTCAAACATACCAGTGTTTTAAGATGAGATGAGAATTCCTACGGATAGAATCAATTAGCATAGCTTTATATTTTAAGATAAGATTAGAATAAATAGCGTAGCATAGCATATGATTACGTATGATAAGATAAGATAAGATAATGGACTAATCCAAATGGGATGATGGAATAGAATAGAATCAAACACGGAATAGAATAGAATGTAGTATCATACTGTAGAGTAGAGTAGAATGAACAGAGTACATACGAACTTAATGCCAGATTAAAAGTGAAACATACAAACATAATGTGGTTAAAGTAGTGAGATAAGGTGAAGTAAGGAAAGCTAAGGTCAGATTTTTTTAATTAAATTGCTGAGTTTACACAATCCACAACGCAGAATATCACCAAATGGATATGAATTGGATTAAATTAGATTACATCAGATTAGATTAGATTAGATTAGATTAGATTAGCTATCGCATCAAGCACAGTACTGCAGCAACACGATACAATTAGCATCGAACCAGGAGTGTCGCAGTGTAATCCACGTTCAGGTAACTGCAAATATTACAGTGAAATTATTATTTGCCGAGATTACTGGGCGTGAATACAGATTAGAGATTAGAGAGTGTCGGCGGCGCGTCGTTACTGCGGAGACGAACGAACGCGCAGACGAGGGCCACGCCGAATGTAAACAGCGCTCCCTGATGGGAACGATAACAAAAGGTTTTCCCGCCGCGAACGCCGCTCAGGCCACGATCGAAAACTTCACTCACACGTGAGCTTTAATGCGCCATTAAAAAAGTATGAATATTCAGGCGGAGACGCGGCTGAAGCGTTTCCCCATCATCTCCTACACAGTTGAACCCGGCAGGTTTCAGAGAGAGTTAGAGAGAGAGCGAGAGAGAACGAGAGAGAGAGAGAGAGAGAGCGAGAGCGAGCGAGCGGAGCGGGAAGAGGTCGTTGCACCTGAAGAGGTCGTTGCACCTGAAGAGGTCGTTGCACCTGAAGAGGTCGTTGCACCTGAAGAGGTCGTTGCACCTGAAGAGGTCGTTGCACCTGAAGAGGTCGTTGCACCTGAAGAGGTCGTTGCACCTGAAGAGGTCGTTGCACCTGAAGAGGTCGTTGCACCTGAAGAGGTCGTTGCACCTGAAGAGGTCGTTGCACCTGAAGAGGTCGTTGCACCTGAAGAGGTCGTTGCACCTGAAGAGGTCGTTGCACCTGAAGAGGTCGTTGCACCTGAAGAGGTCGTTGCACCTGAAGAGGTCGTTGCACCTGAAGAGGTCGTTGCACCTGAAGAGGTCGTTGCACCTGAAGAGGTCGTTGCACCTGAAGAGGTCGTTGCACCTGAAGAGGTCGTTGCACCTGAAGAGGTCGTTGCACCTGAAGAGGTCGTTGCACCTGAAGAGGTCGTTGCACCTGAAGAGGTCGTTGCACCTGAAGAGGTCGTTGCACCTGAAGAGGTCGTTGCACCTGAAGAGGTCGTTGCACCTGAAGAGGTCGTTGCACCTGAAGAGGTCGTTGCACCTGAAGAGGTCGTTGCACCTGAAGAGGTCGTTGCACCTGAAGAGGTCGTTGCACCTGAAGAGGTCGTTGCACCTGAAGAGGTCGTTGCACCTGAAGAGGTCGTTGCACCTGAAGAGGTCGTT
>JAFBJT010088208.1:74047-76492 GCA_016785325.1 Chascanopsetta lugubris
GGGGCGTGGCCTCTAGAGTGACACCTGGGCCAACCTGCCGTGGATGCTGCGACAGCACCATGGGCTCTACCTGAGCCCCACCTCTTTGTCCATGTTTGGAGGAACCAGGAAGTGGGAGGAGTTAGACTCCGCCTACTACTAGAGTGAACCGCCCACTACAAGCCTCATAAGCACTCTGCACAAGAAGCAGTGAGGATATACGATCTCGTTCGATACGTATGATAGAGACGATATCGAGGATATAGACAATGTCATCGGAGCTGTCCTCCCAGCGCTGTCTCCTCCACTTGGCCTCCAGCTAAATCAAGCAGCGCATTTTTCAAAATAAAATACAATTCACATCCTCACATCCTTTTCCCTTCGAAAGGGCCCGGCTGAACTCTGACGTCACAACTTCACATTCAGCAGTGACACACAAAGTCTGGTTGTCGTTACACAATCCACAACACACACACACACACACACACACACACACACACACACACACACACAGGACTCGACTTCTTACTTGATGCTCTGTTGAGGAATGCTCTTCAAAACCTCCAGGTCCAGGGCGCAGAGGTTATTCCCTCCGACGACGTTGAGCTCGGTGCTGCCGAGCTTGTTCCCCGCGTTCCCCAGATACTTGGAGATCACGGCGTTGGCCTGGACGACGAGGAATTCATGAGAACACAACCACGCACGCGCAACTTGACCCGACCAGGTCTTTGCTCACTCACCAGGGTCGGATCCCAGTCCCCGTCCGACGAGTCCATCAGAGAGGAGAGCGTGTCGAGCTGAGCGATGCTCCACTTGTTGATGTTGCTCTGAGTGGCCACACGGGACGCCGGACCCAGGAGCTGGACCTGGTCCTCGGGGATGGTGGCGTTGTCCGCGTAGGCCTAAAGGTCCCGAGACAATCGAGACAAGGATGTTGTGTCTGGATTTCCAAAGACGTCCCCTTCAAGGGACAGGAGTCTTCAAGGGACACCGGGAACTCTGAGTTATCGCGAGTTCAACGATAAAGATATTTGCTGGGAGTCTAATCGCAAGGTTAGCTATGTTTCTAGCAACCTCCGGGGCTGACGGATGAGTCCACGACAGAAGTGGAAAAAACGTGCAGTTCACAGAGTGGCCACTCGAGGCATTTGGCTCCAAAAGCGAGTCGATCCCCCACAGACTCCCATGTTGAAATGATCAACTTCAGAGACGAATGAAACATGTTTAAAGTCTGGTTCAAACTACGGTTTTGGTCTCAGTCAGTCAGGGGCGGGGCTTATCTGTTATTCCACGCAGATTTGAATTTTGTGCCTAATTAAGGGGCGTGGCGTGTCGAGTGACACCTCGGCCGACCTTCAGCGGATGCTGCCACAGCAACACACAGGCCCACCCCGGCTCGACCTGTGCCCCGCCTCTTTGCCCGTTACTGGATGAGCCAGGAAGTGGGAGGAGTTGGGCCCCCGCCCACAACTTGAGTGAACCGTCCTCTACGAGCCCCATGAGCGCTCTGCGGAGTCAGTCTTTTTATTCACAAACAAACAAGAAGCGGCGAGCGGCCGTTTCGACGAAGGATACACCGTCCGGCTCAACGCTGCCACCTGCTGCTGAAAACCGGAACTACATCAGAAATGACACGCGGCCCCTTTTGAAGGTTTCGATACGCGACGTTCCAGCCATCTGAAAACCAACCGGAGCCTCTCAGGCCTGCGGCGCTCACCTGATCCAGCTTGGTGAGGACGATGGCGAGGTACTCCTCGTCGTCCACCTTGTCGGTGATGGCGTCCAGACTGTCTCTGACGGTCTCGGCGCTGAGGCAGCAGTTGAACTTGGTGGCCTCGTCGTAATCGAAGGGGAAGGTGCTGTCGCTGATGGTCACCTGGGTGATGGTTCCCACGCTGCACTCGCATGCTGTGAATCGCAGGAAACGCGGCTTTAGTTCAAGAAAATGAACAAATAAACACGTGGCGAGGAACATCGGACGGAGGAAAGCGGAGGGGCCGACCTGTGGACCGCTTCACTTTCGTCCTCATGGACTTTCGGATCTCCTTCCTCATCCTCCTCCTCTTCTTTCGACTGACGTTGTTTTGCCGCAGGACTTTGCGGAAGTCCTTCAAGAAGGAGCGCTTGGTTTCCTGCCCAAACAAAACACACGTCTCAAACACCAGACGCCACCCGCAGGACGGCTAACGTGCACCTCGGAGGCCCGGCTCACTTTGTCAAACATCTTGTAGAAGTCCGAGGTCATGTACAACGGCAACAAGCCGAGGTCCAGCAGAGTTTCCTCGCTCCACGTCGAAGGATCTCTGGAGAATTGAAATGGTCCAAATCGGAGTTTATTTGTCAAAGACAGCAGCATGAGCGAAGCGCACGGAGAAATGTCGGTTCCCTCCACCCCCATGGTGCATCAACAGAACACAGAGAACAAAACATGTACCAATGGAATAAAAAATAAACAAAAAATAAAGA
>JAFBJT010088225.1:27117-49393 GCA_016785325.1 Chascanopsetta lugubris
TCTACGTAACATCTATTGCATGTCTGTCCGTCCTGGGTGTGGATCCCTCACTTGTGACTCTCCCTAAGGTTTCTACCTTTTCTTTTTTCCCTGTTAAAAGGGTTTTTTCCCTGGTAGTTTTTCCTTACTCTTGCTGAGTGTCTAAGGACAGAGGATGTTACCCACCCTGTGAAGCCCTGTGAGACAAACTGTGATTTGTAAATGCGGGCTATATAAATAAACTTTGATTGATTGATTGATTGATAGAAGTGCAATAAATAAAGCTAACAGTCTGATGTATGAGTGTGTATTGTATGTGTACTTAAAGGTGCAGTGTGTAAGCGTCGGTGCTCTAGTCCCAGTTCTTATTGGTAGAGATTACATGTGAAATCATCTAACTGATGGTGTTATCAGTGTATCATCACCTCTGTTGTTTACCCTTACCTTGGAATGAGCTCTTTGTGTTTACATCAGAAGCAGGTCCTCTCAATGGGGGCGGCCATGTTGAAACACAACCTCCTGCTTCTGATGCAAACAGCTCATCCTGGGGAGAAGAAAACAACAGTGCACACATAAAGGCGATGACACACTAATAAAACATCAGCAGGATGGTGACATCATTCATTTCGACCAATAGAAATGGAACGTAACACACTGGACCGGTAAAGAATAAAATGTGTACTTACCCCTGCAGATGTAGGAGGCCTCCACTGAACAGAAAACCACAACAATTAGGAGAAATATACAACTTTGACAACATTGTATCATAAACACTAAAGTATTTACAGCCTGAATGACTCGATTTAAATGTATATTACTTAAACATGCACGTGTACACTCATTGCTACAAATGTCAGCACAATTGCTTCTAACAGTAAATAACAGTTCAAGGTGACTGCATGTTTGCAATAAAAATATCAATTAACCTAATTGTCTGTTTTGCCGATGGCTCTAGAGGAGTGTGTAAGGTATATGTATATTTCAGATGTGTACTGCGGAGTACTCACACTAACAGATGTACGACGCCTCCCCTTCAACACGTGAAGAGGTCTTCTGCAGAGGGAGAGAGAATATCTATGAATAAGTAGCTGGGCCTCTCAATGGGGGGGGCGGCCATGTTGTACTATACTGTGTAGTGCTCTGAAAACACAGCCTGTGTATTATCTAATGAACTAATGCGGATGGTAATTAACACTTACAGGTAAATGTCTTGGATTTAGAGACATCTAATGGCGAAGTCAGATGTAGCATCTGTTTAATTTAATGTCTACCAGAAGATATCTATTAGTACTGAGTATTACTCCAATACATACAGAGATTTGAGATGTGTGTAAACCACAACAACCTATTACAGATTAGGAAATGCCTTTAAAGGTACAGCGCTTTATCTGTAGTGACATCTGACTGGTGTAACTATGAAATACCTTTAAAGGTCACACAGGCCACCGTCACTGAAGCCTAATGTCTGCTGACATAGACACCACTGTAAATATAAATCTATGTTTGAAATGCCCTCACCACTGTTGGTGTAAAGTAACTGGTGTGGTGTATTAATACTCTAAAGCTGGAATTCTATGTGTTTGTTCTTTAAAATCCACTTTGGAATCAAAGTTGGTCATCGTGTGTAAAAAGATGGCTCTGGCTCCAGAAATGTTCAGCTCTGAGTGCTAAGTGTTGAAAAGGTGGAAGACTCACCCCCCTCAGAGGTCAGAGACCTCCTCTTCAGCACGTCCACGCATCTTCTTTAAATCTACAGGAAGGACAAATGCATAATGTGCGTCAGAAAAGGATTTAGAGACATCTAGTGGCGACTTTACATGTTGCAGCTGGCCAAGCCTTCAATTAGATGACTTTAAAGTCTAAATGACTGAAAAGTACTTTGTCTGTCCAAACATGGCTGCCACCGTGAAGGGGACCACCTTCAGAACAGGTGATTATACAATCGGAGGAGTGGAAATGATATCAATTACATTCTTGCTCAGAACGGCCACAAGGTATTTCACAAACAAAGTCAGAGTACATCAGTACAGCTTGTCCTCTGACAGATCCCCGAGTCTTAGCTCTGATTGCGATGGAGTGGATGACTGGTGACCCTGCACTTGACCTTTAAATGGCGGCGGATCGTTCGCAGGTACGCTGAGGCTCCTCCGCGGAGCGCAGCCTGAGATGTGCTCTTTAATAGGCGGCTGTGAGAGGCTGGAGACGAGTGGAGAGTCCAAGTCATTACACCGACGCCGGGATTCTGGCGCTAACATCACAAAGGGGCAGAGCCCGGCTTCCTCAGCACCGGGCTTCCATCAGCCAGGCGCCATCGCGCCGCCGTCTCGTTCTCCCTATGAGGCCTTGGCACCTCGGCTCTGTAATGAGGCGGCGAAAGAAAAGGGGCACAGATTAGAATAACAGCCTGAACTAATCCAGAGCAGAGCGACAAGGTGCCATGTTTGGGGGAAACCGTGTCATTTCTCGTTTTTCGCAGCGAGCGTGGGCAAAAAAAAATCTCTCCTCTCGCAGAAACCACCCCCACGCAAACACAGGCCCCGAGAATAGATGCTGTGGCAGGACGCCGGCAACCAGGACGACAATCAACAAACACACTCTCTCTCTCTCTCTCTCTCTCTCGACAGGAAATCCATGTCTCTGACAGTGGACTTTGGACATCAACAATGAGTCAGAGCTCTGAGGGAAGAGCTGAGGACGCAGACGTCTTCTCAGGGACAGAGGCTGCTGCACCACTGATCGCTAAAGAGAGGAGTCAACCTGGTCAGGAGGGCTGCTCCACCCCATTTCTCCCAAGTTTTCTGTGCTGGCTGGCGCCCCCTGTGGGTCAGAAGCATTCACTGCAGGTGGATTTTATATAATTATATGGAAAATCTAGCGTTCAATAAGATCTTCCAACCCGCTAAAAAGGAAAACTGCCTCGTCACTTCTCTGCAGCACACAACAACAACAAGATACTTTCTGCGGGCTCACCACTTCATCTTTGTCAATACCAATTGCTGGGGCAACAGCTTTTCCCCAGACTGACACAACCTTCAGGACAAATGAGGCACTGCGCCTGTGGTACTGCGACGAGTCAAAATAAATATATTGTAATAGGTATTTGCAAATGACTGCTACAAGAAGCTAAAGTGCAGTTGTTTTAAAGCCATACAGTTTAATTAGTGCAGATATAAAGTCTGGTAGATGCAGTTAACCCAAGACTGATTAAGACAAGAGCTTCTAGAGATATTGGGAGAGAAGGACGTGAAGAATTTGTAACTTTACAAATTCTATTGAGAGTAAATTAGTGTTAAACATGACGAGGATGGATCAGGGGGTCAGAACAGATCCTGGCTGAAATTAGGCTTTCATGAAGTTGCGTTGAAATTGACTGATATTAGAAAACAGGCAAATATTAACTGTAATAGCAGCGATCGCATTGTATCCATCTTCTTAAAATGAAAGTTGCGGAGCGAAGCACCACCAGAAACCTGCCTGAGGACACAGCAGACTGACGTGGACCCTGACACTCTACATGCACGAGGCCTCGCTGGAAGCTCAGCCTCGATGTAGAACACGCGTGTTCCCTCCATTCACGTGACCTGACTTATGCATGTGCCATGTTGACATGTGCACCAGTCGGAGGACGAAGCCTGCAGGGATAAGATCTGATTTGAAGTTGAGCGGAGCCAAAGCGAGAGAGAACAGCGCCTGGTCCCTCATTTCCTGCAGCCAGTGGAGATGAGATCTCTTCACAATATTTACCCGGAGAATAATGATGTTTGATCTGACTCTCTTCTGCTGGGCGTGTCCCCGCGCCGCCGTGGCTATGTCTGCCCACTGCTGCCGGAGACAGAGAGAACAGGGCGAGGCCACAGAGTCCACACACACACACACACACACACACACACACACACACAGAGGAACATGAGATCATTGGTAATGGATGATGCCTCTGTGTGGTCGGCCTTCACTGGGCTGTAATGTCGCCTCCAGCTGATTGCATTTGCTCCTGACCGACATATATGATGTTGAAGGTAAAAAGACTAAAGCTGTTAAGATGAAAGACATGATTCCACATCTGTAGCATCCGCTCACGTCTTCTCTGTCATTCAGTGTTTCCGGCGTCGTTTCCTGTCACTTAGTTATCGTTTCATTCTCTGTTTTAGCTGTTTCACATCTTATAGGTAATATTTCTGTAGCTTTATGTCTCTGAATTTTTGAATTTAGACATCTAGTGTTGATTCAGTTAGTAGGCCAGCTAGTCTGGGCTACCTGAAGACATAGCAGTCTTCTTTTGAGGTGATTATTCCATATCTTATACTTATATTATAAAAATAGAAGTGAAGTTATTTTATATTTCAATTATTTTGGTGGGGGAAAAAAAAATCAACTAAGGTTTACATTCATTCAATTTGATTAAACAGAAAACGACGATCGTCTACTGTACGCAGAGACAAACACTGCCCCTAGTGGCTAAAAAAACAACTGAATGCTGAATGGAGTTAGCTCGGTGCGTTCAGTGAAGCTCTGGGAATCCTCAGGTTGAGTTTATCCACTGTGAGTTCCCTTAGCAGCTAAACTCAAATGTAACAAACTGTTCGATTTACCTCATTACAATCTGCTCTCTCTCTCTCTCTCTCTCTCTCTCTCTCTCTCTCTCTCTCTCTCTGAGCTGCGTCATTTGCATGCGGCTGCTTGTCGAGATCCGCGTCTGTTTTAATCGCGCCACGTAAAAAGGAATACAAAGTCGTTTATGACGTCTCTGCAGACGGGTTACAGCGATCGCAAATCACAGACATCAGAGAGACGAGTGTGATGTGAGTGGAACCAGAACGCATTTCCATATTGAACCACACACACACACACACACACACACACACACAGAGGGTGTGTTTGAATTGCTCGCTGCATCCCCCGACCCTACACCTCGCCGCTGCGACTGCAGTACCGTAAATTCGAAGTTGTTTACGGATGCTGCCATCTTGGTGCGCTCCGGGAGGGAAAGTTGGAGCGGGGCCATTTACTGGCAGCTTGATGAGAGTGCAGTGAGGCGAGTTAATTAATACAACATCCCTGGGCCCACGGGCTAGGCTGCGAAGCTAACCCGGGAGGGAGGCGAGAGAGAGAGGAACATGGAGGAGGGTGGAACTGTGAGGGATGAGACGACGGAGAAGCTCCAACACATCTTCAACATCTTCACTCAGCCCAGTGGCGATGAGGTCACGGACACAACGACCCGAGTCATCACTGTCACGCGCTCTCCTGTTCTCTGACCGTGGATGTGAGCTAGACACTGCGCCAAAGCTGCGGTACGGGAAACGCGCCGCGCCTCCTCCATGGTAGCAACCGGGACATGGAGCAAACTAAAACTAAAGTCTAAGCATACGTCAAATCAATGCGTCTGAAACGTTACCGCTGTCATTTCAAATCGGTTTGATCGGATTCATGTTTGTTTAGGAGCTGTTTAATGTTGCTGCTATTCAACGGTCAAAAAAGACCCATGATTGACGGCCGAGGTTGACTCACCATTTTTGCGGCCGCGACTCCATCTTCAGATCGTGGCTGCGATGCAGTCTCCTGGTTCAAGTGTGCAAGATGGCGCCCAAGGGCCCAAGTGCCAGCCAGGACTTGGGCATTCTGGATATTCCGGCTTCATTTCTGGATAATGAGAAGAAGAGGAGACATGTTAGTCATCTTTAAATACAGTCTGTGATCATGGGGGGATACAACATATAAAGAAACCCCTCTATATACAAACCCTCGACACTGACTCTAGTTTTCTGTGCCTGGACTGACTGTCTCTCAAAAGTGTCTGAGCTCCGCCCACACACACAAACGTAAACCTGAGCCAAATGGATCCACTCCCCCCCCACGACCTCTTAAACAAAGCAGAGCAGGAGCCACTTTGCTCTCCTCTCCCCTGCATCGGATTTTTTGGTCAAAACCGAGCCAAGATGTTTTCACCCGTCGCTGCTTCTCCTTAACTTTGCCTCAGTGAGGAAACTCTGCCGAGCTCCATCAAACAAGAGAGAAAGTTGCCTGGAGACAGAGGAGGTCCGTGGGGAGGGTCTCGCCTCCTCTCTCTCTCTCTCTCTCTCTCTCTCTCCCTTCTTCCATTTATTTAAACAAGCAAAAAGCAACTTTGGGAAACAGGTTGTCAAACAACACTTGTTTTTCTATTCCCCAGCTGAGGTGGAGGGGAAAAAAAACACTAATAACATTCTGCAAACTCAGCATTCGAAGACCATTCTTTATTGTGAACCACAACGTGTAGAGTCTTTTTTGAAATAATATGCTCCCTCATTCGTTGACGAAGTTTATCACGCTGACGAATCAGCCAAATGACGGCAGCAGAATACAGTAAATAGCTCGACTGCCAGAAGACACAAAAGAGATAGAGGCTATAAATACCCTGAATAAATTCCCCCCTCCCCCCCCATCCCCACTAATCAGGAAGTGAGGGAAGCGCGAGTGGTGTTGATATAGGAGGAAGCTGTTGGCTGCTGCTGCTGCTGCTGCTGCTGCTGCTGCTGCTGAATCCCATTTTAAATGCTTTCGCCAGCTTTTTTCTTTTTGGCGAGTGTTTAGAATTCACTTGATAATTACCATATTAAAATGCATGTAGGAGTCTGTGCCATTGTGGTGGGGAAAGATAAGGCGGTGAGAGCAGGGGAGGGGGAGTCCACCGGAGGCCTATCAGTCAGCCCTGAATTGCTTTAT
Source organism: Chascanopsetta lugubris (assembly GCA_016785325.1). Classification (NCBI taxonomy): domain Eukaryota; kingdom Metazoa; phylum Chordata; class Actinopteri; order Pleuronectiformes; family Bothidae; genus Chascanopsetta; species Chascanopsetta lugubris. Next base: position 33,799 of record JAFBJT010088225.1, read on the forward strand.
AATTACTGAGATGCACAGACATCATTTCCAACTAAAAATAATGCAAAGTTTCATTTCCCTCCCTTTGCTTTAATACAGGGACTCTCTCTCTCTCTCTCCTGAATGCATTAACTTAACCTCTTCCTGTACGAGTCGACGTGGTGCCATGTTAAGCACAGTGTAGCCTAGTTTCTGCACAGCGTGAATGCCGCCGCCGCCGCCGCCGCCGCCGCCGCCTCCCCCTCCTCCTCCTTCCACTTTTGGGGGAAGAATCCAAATTCTGACACATTGGGGTTGTATTCATGAATATGACAGACTGTCTCACTAAAGTTCTCTTCGACTTGTTGGAGTTGTATTTGCATAGATTCCTCATAAGTTTTTATCTTTTGTGAAAGCGCCGACGCGACTCAAAGCGCGCGAGCCCAGCCCGCCCCAGCCCATCGCTTGGCCTTAATTAGACCCAGCCCGGTGACATGATGGAGGTTCGGGTGTTTTACCGCTTTTAGGCCAAAAGGGAACGGGCGGCACGTTTCCTCCAAAGTAGTTCAGGTAAAGGTGTGAGTGTCTATTTCTATCCAGCGTTATTGTCTGATGCAACAGATGGAGGTAAAGTGAGGCAACACAGATGGGCCGTGAGTGTGCGGGGTTACCTCAGTACACGAAGATGACAAAGGAGGGCAATTCTTTTCCCTCCAATTTAGGGATTTTTTTAGACACTCAACCTATTTTACAGACGCAGATCTGACCCAGTTTCCCGGTGGAAAGTGAAGCTACAGCACAAAGATAAAAACTTACATCGATTCATGTTCATCTCACGCGGAAGATAACCAAAGTGATGTCGCTGAGGCGCCTAATGAAAGACGCTATCAAGGTGCACTATGGGAAATCAAGGAGCCACCATAATACACTTTATTTGCTCATGCTGGCGGCGTACAACGGCCATGATCCATGCATACACATAGACTGGGTATAAAAATGGCAGCATCTTGGATGCCCTCTGGTGGCTGGTGACAGTACATATGTGAGAAAACCACCTCCATGTAAACAGTTGGGACAAGGACAGAACTAAAACAAATAAATAGGCTTTTGTTGTTAGTTATTTGATGCTATAAAATCGTATTAACTGGACCTTGATGCAGAATGGCTGATGGCTGCTACGTTTTGGGGAAACAGAGGGAAGCTGGAAAATAAATGGTCCATCTTTACATAGTTGTACTTATCTGTTGATGTTCTAACCCGAGCGAGGATATGAGATTTTAGTCACAATTACTAATTAGCGCTACACAGAACGAAGGAGAGAGAGAGAGAGAGAGAGAGTACTGATGTTGAATTTCTCGTAACGCCCCGACGTCCTTGTCAGATTCGCAATTGGTCGAGTGCATTCGTTTCAATAAAAGATCGACTACAGTCACAAAGATCGCTGTAAATGCCTCTGTTTTTCCATTTTGAGACTCAAGTTACAAAAAGACAAACAGCCATCAGCCTGACATTTCATCAACAAATGTCTCCTATAAACCCTGTAAACACCAGAGCCTGTGAGCAAACCACTAATCTTCAGTGGGCCTCACGTCCACAGAAATAGCCGAGGAAAGCAAAGGACAGAAAAGCAAAGAAGTGGAAAGGAAAGGTTGCAGGAGTGGGTGTGTGACGGCCGGCAGGTTCTCCTATGATGAAATATTGATGGCGCCGACTTTGATTCTGCAATAGCTACTTTTGATCCAGATCTGTCGCGGCAGAAGAGAGGCCCCTCCCCCCCGCATTCTTCCTCAGGTGCAGCGCCTGGTCGCTTCACTTTTTCGAAAAATGCCACGCTGGCTTTGATCAAACGTGCAGACTTTCAAGAGGAACTTATAGAGATCAATGAAGTGTGTATACAGGCAGGCAAGACACTGAAGGTCTATAACTCAATATGCGGCGGCGGCTCCTGGATGAGCGCCAGTTGACGGGGCTGTGCTGTTAAGTCAGTTGTTGACTTTTATTTATGGCGACTGCCACGGCTGTAATTGATGACTGAATCAACAGAGTCGGGGAAAAGCAAGCGCCGACTTCTCTGTTCCCCTCACGGCGCCGATCTGAAATTTAAATCTGATGCCCCCCCCCGCCCGCAAAAAAAGGGCAAGCGAGGAGAAAAACGCGAGTGCTCTATTATTTAAAGAGACAGATTTCATTCACAAAATCTCAGGGCGCTGTTCGAGCTACAAATGCGAAGACTCCGCGCTTGTCGGCGCGCTCACATCTCATGTTGGGCTCTCGGCAGATTTGTAGATCGCCCCGGCGCATCTCCACGCGCCGCTCGGCCTCTTTTATTCTCTTAAAAGCGCCAAGTGCTCTCTTCCTTTGTCTGCCGACAGTCTGAAGCGTGGAGAGGAGGCTGTTCTGTCCGTGTGGGTGGGGCCAATGCGTCCCACTCCTCAAAGCCCATCACTGAGGCCCACCTGCACTGCTGCAGGTGGGCTCCTCTGCACCCACTTCCTGTCACGTGACCCCGTTAATCTGATTGTCTGCTCCAACTCTGAAGCACTGCAAACAATGGGGGAGTTGGCCTGCCTTCTTCTCTAGTGTTTGTTTTGTTGTTTACTGTTTGGAAGAATCCGACCCCCCCTCCTCCTCCTCCTCCTCCTCCTCCTGCCCCCGGGTAACCTGTGTTATGTGATATGGGGGGTCTGAGCCGAGTCTGGCCGGGCGAAATCTTTGCAATGCAAAAAAAACAAAAAACAACAACAACCACACAGCTTCATTGATAATTGCCATAATTGTATAAGTATGTGGAAACTGCTACACAAAATGGAGCAATGACTATTATCAGGTTGATAACCAATAATTACTTACAAACTCTGGGCTCATTAAGCTGCTCCTGTGGAGAGACTGAGCCCAATATAGCCCTCCCGAATCCCCTCCCCTCGCCCACCAAGATCCCGCCGCTCCACTCGTCGCCCCCCCCCTCTCTCTTCTCTCTCTCTCTCCCTTCATCCACTCTCATGCTTTTCATTCCATCTGTTATCCACCTTGTTCTGCTTCAATCACTTTCTATCTCCTCACAGCCTCTTTGCCCCTCCCCTTCTCTTTCCTCACCCCTTCCATCCTCTTATCTGTGAGTAGTGATCAACCTAATCTTTCTTCCCTCCGCACGTTTTCCTGCTAAATCCCAACATCCTGTTTATTTATGTAAGGGGGGGGGGGGTTAAGGGGGTAGGAATGGCCACTCCCCATCTCCCCTCCTTTCTCGCCTTGAAAGATTAACCATCTCCTCTGCATCTCCTCTCATCTATCATCCTAATGGCGGCTACAAGAAGGGGAAAAACAACAATTTGCAGAGGGAGGAACAGCCACAGAGGGGCACGGGGAAAGTGCCGGGGACGCCACCATCCATCAACTTCCTGTCCGTCAGCGCTCGCGTTTGTGTCGAGCCGGTAAGCCGAGAGACCCGGGCTCATATCGACGCATGGAATTGTTGCCTTTAAAAAAAGGTAAACACCGACCCAACGGCTCACACACGAGCTCTGTTCCCTCACTGTGGTCTGACTATTGTAAACAAAGATGGATGACATACTGGCCGCTTCCCGAAAAGTTGATGCCAAAGCATCTTGATCGCCATCTCGTGGCTGACGGATGAAATTAAAAATACAACCGAGGCTTCAATTTACCTTGATGCATCGCCGTTAGCTCCCGCTGGATTCTGGGATACTTTTGCTTCGTTTCCGGACATTGGGAGGAAGTGGGGATGCGTTGTACATCTTTGTTTACATTCTGCCGATCTGTCGCATTGTTAAGAATCTGAAAGACAATAAAAGACAGACAACATGAGGATTAAAGGCAGTTTTACAGTCAATTACAGCGACTATTTGATCTGCTACTAGCTGGTCTTTGGCACCGCTCAGTATCCCCATCTGTTGCACTTCATGACATCTGCTAATTATTAGAGTATTTCTCTGTCATCAACATTATACACTTTAAGCAAACAGGAAAATATTTAACATTAACGGTTCACCCATTAAAAGAGAAGAGATATCCACAACATAAACATTCCATAATTAGTGATATTTACACTACTGGTGGCGGCTCTGGCTCATAATTAGCATCGTCTAATCGTGGATTTTCTATCAACACAAACGTCGGGTGACCTCCTCCTCTCTCCGCCAGAGTTGCAAATTGGAGCAACTTTGATTACTTTTTACTTTCTCCCCACACAAACTAAATCCCCACTGCAAACACTGCGACAAAGGTATGACATTATGAGGTTTTATGCAAATGAGCGGCGGCTCCCGACACTGTTAATCTGCATCATCTCCCCACTGGTTAATTTCGGTGGGTAACCACTGTTCCTCCCTGTTCGCGCACTTTGTCTTTGTTTGATATACGCCGTCACAACTCGGCTCGTTCCCCCTTGACATTTGAAACCATTTCACACTTTCAGAGTAATCCACCTGCGCTTTGAGCCGAGATAATTTGGCCCCTTCTGTGCACCGGCGCTGACATTAGAACTGATACGACTCCTGTGACTGTCAGTAATTGTCCCCAAATTGAATAATCCCTGTGTATTATGTATCGTTTTCTCTGTCATTTACTGCAAATTCTTTTTAAAAAAATACACTTTTTTTAATGCATCAGTCTTCTCTGCCCACCCCCCCTGCCCCAAGTGTCCTCACATCCCCCAGCCTCCTGCACTGTGAGTGGAAGGAGGCGACTGCAGGAGGCCCCTGGTAAGCACATGCTATCACAGCTCGGCCTTCCAGCCTCCAACCGCGACATGCTGACGCTCATCCACTCCACAGGGGAAGTGTTGAGCCTCGCTCTCCGACGTGAGAGCACAAACACAGAAACATGCGCCCTCTGCTATGATAGGCAGCGTCTACCCCCCCCCCCCCCCCCCCCCCCCCCCCCCCCCCCCCCCCCCCCCCCTCCCCCTCCTCCTCCCCCCCTTCCCCCCCCCCCCCCCCCACCACCACCACCACCACCCCCTGCCACCCTCTCTTTCCCTGCTCCTCCCCTCTCCTGTTCTCTCCTCACAGTTCTCGCTCCGGCATCGCCGGGTCCCTGTCATTTCCTATCTGCTGTTTATTTCTCTATCTGTGTCAACCCCCCCCCCCACCTCACCCGTCCCCCCTTGTCAATATTAGTCTTTGTTCATCTGTATCTCTAATCCTCTCACTCCTCTTTATTCCTATAAGGCATCTGCAAACAGTGCCACTACTCCACAGTGCAGCCACTGGTTATTTTTAGATACTGTTACGACACAATACGCCACTGTATTGGTTCAATGGATGGAAACATTACTGTATTGGTGAGCACTCTGACTTTAAAGGTACAGTATGTAGGGTTTAGTGTTAGTGATAGTCAGTTGGCTACTTCCCACTAAATGTTCACAATTGGTGGAGACAGAAACCAGTGATAAAAGTCAAAGTGGTTAACGGACGTAAAGGTGCAGTGTGTGATATTTTTTTCATTTTTTTCACTTCTAAGAATATTACAAATCAAATACATACTGACATTGTCATGAATTTTTATCATCTGAATGTTTTTTTTTTCCCATTACCCTTAAACGAGCCCATAAAAGTATATTTACATGAGGAGCGGGTCCTCTCTGTTTTCACAGTAGCCCAGAGTGGACACACTTAACAACTTTTGAGTTTCAATGACAAATGAAGTCTACCATAAGTTCTCCTGCATGCTCAGAAGGGCAGCAACATGCAACTTCACCACTAGATGTCACCAAATCTTACACACTGCACCTGTAAATCCAACTGTTGACAAAAAAATAAAAAATACACACATGTTCCCTTCTCAGAACTAATCAGCACAACAACAACAAGTAACAAACAACATCCTTTAAACCCATCAAGAGGCCATAGCTCGAAAGACTTAGTTCAGTTCCACAGTAAACACTAACAAGTGTGGGTGTGAAACTGTACATATAAATATATATATATATATATATATATATATATATAGTGCGATGCAGGTGGTCACTATATATATATACACACAAATATAATCCAAATAAATGAATAAAAAAATAAATAAGGGAATAAAAAGAAATGTATGCCGGAGGCAGACTGCACAGCGTCAGTATCGTGACTGAATAGAGGCGCGGACGCGAGGGAGATGGATGCGACTGTCGCGCGCCAACTCGGCGCGATCGGCCTTTTTCTCCCGCTCAGCCCCGAGGGGAGAACTGGCCTCCCTTCAAAGGAGGAGGCTTAACAACAATCTCCAAACGAGTGAAAGCGGCACTGGGATATGGTGGGCGTCAGTCAACCAGTCAACCAGTCAGTCAGTCAGTCAGTCGTCGAGGGCCCCGCTGTCTCCCACTCCACAGAACAGGTGGCCTGAACTAGTTTCTACAAAGCTGAGTCGGAGATTTAACGCAATATAAAGCCTCTGGGCCCTTTTAGCAATTTGGAGTCAACACACAAACACGCCCACGCTCTGCTGCAGAGACTTTCCATCGCTGCCCCTTCATGTGCAAATGTGCTGAATGGAGGTGTGCGAGTGTGCGCGCCCGTGTGCGCGCCCGTGTGCGCTCAGCATGTGCTCGGCTTCCCCACTGAATCCCTCCCTCCCTCCACCCCCTCCTCCATCCTCCTCCCCTCCTCCTCCTCTCATACATAAAAACACACAGTTGGTCATTTAAGGGGGAACATATGAAAAATGACTATTCTGAGAGCTTTAAAGGTGCAGTGTGTAAGAATTCAGTCAATTCGTGTCACCTCTATCTGTAGAGAGAGAATTACACACGAGCATATACAGGCATTTTTACAAATGTGTAATCACCTCAGGGTATGACTAGCTTTTTACATTACCCTGAAAGGAGCCCTTTAAAGGTGCAGTGTGTACGATTTTGGTCATTTTTGTCACTTACAATAATTACATACCGACATTTTCATGAATTTGTAATCCCCTAAAAGTATAACTTTTCCCCCATTACACTTAAATGAGCCTAATAATGTATGTATGTATGCATATAATGTAGTGCCCTGATGAGCAGGTCCTTTCTGTGAGGGCCGCCATGTTTTTAATGACAACTGAGGGTTACCACAGCTTTTCCCCCTAATGCTCAGAAAAGTGAGGGTGAGGTGATGGATGTCACCAAATATTACACACTGCATCTTTAATGTATATTTACATCTGGAGCGGGCCATGTTTTTACAACAGCCCAGATTGGACGGACTAAGTATCTATTGAGCTTGAGTGACTTGAGTGCATGCTCGGATGGAAATCGTAAATCCACCTGTAGACGTCACCAAATCTTACACACTGCCCCTTTAACACTTGACTTTTGAGGCTTTACGGGAATCAAAGGGAACCGTACCCATCCGCCGTTACCACTCGGAGCATAACCAAGCCCACGGGCGATCTAACACATGATCACAGTGTAGTGGGGAGCTGCAGATGCTGAATCCCAACCACTGTCGTTATCGAAAGGAAAAACACTCCTTATGAGATGCCATGGACATGGACGCCATATGCCGCTGGCGCAATCGAAAGTTTGATACCCAGATGCCGGTGAAAGTGACATCGCCTTCTGCAATACAAGACGGAGAGTCAATCGGCGTGATTGGCAGCGTTTCCAGCTGCCGCGGCTGATTTGTGAGCCCGTTTTTTTATGCTGACACCATCTTCGGCATCTGTTGCATATGTGCAAACGTGGAATGAGCAGGAGATTAAAACGCAGAGTTGTATCGCGTTCAGATGGCGGCGCATCGTAATGGATTATGTTCTTAGAGGAACAGGTTGCGCTGATCGATTTCGCTATTTTCTCTTCACACGGGCAAAACAAACATGGCGATGAACGAAATCGACACGAAGCGAGCAGCGCCTCGAAAGGACTGTGCAGTTTAAGTCTGGGAGAAGTTTTCAGTCTTTCGTCCGACTTGTCTGACACTTTCGAACCTCCCCGAGCTGAAGGTGAACGCAAATGGATGCGCCATCAAACACAGGGAGTGTGTGTATGGGAGATAAATGGAATGCAGCAGTCCCTGGGCCACACGCCCTGAGGCTATTGCATGGCTTGCAGGCAAACAGCCACTCGGCCGCCCCGGCAGGGAGGGAATATATCAGGCAACCGATTGGATACCTGACAAGTGATTTTCGCCACGGCTTAATGAGCGGAGGGCCGAGGCGCGCAGGGCTCCGCCATCCGTTACGTAACCACATCACAGGCAGCCAGCGCAGCGCCGAGCAGACTGCTTATGCTGGCAGATTCCTGTGGAAAGCATGAGACGGTGTCCTGTGTAAACAATGCCTCACTAATAATAGCTGTAGGTAGATAAATAAGAGTAAATATTGTGACTGTATATTAACGGTGTACAAACGAGCTAATCATACGCTCGGCGGCGTGCGCTGCACATACAACTGAGTCGCAGCGGGTTTGATTTCTCAAGCTTCGATGTGAAGGTGAATGTGTAGGATTTGGAGACATCTAGTGGTGAAACTGGGGTGTTGCAAGCTGAATAGCCAAACCTCACCTTTCCCACTTGATATAAAAGGTTTTGTTCATACTGAGATACTTTAACAACATGGTGATGCAAAATGGCCGCCTCCACATGTAAATAATATGATGGAGACAAGTATTTGTACATTCAGTTAATTATATACTATACATTATAAACATCAATATTACTATTTTGCACCTAGTTTCTGCCAAAATAAAATAGAAATATATATTCACTAGTACCCTTAAAGATAAAATATACTGCCTGCCCAGCTAGAATCTATATTCATGTACAAAGAAGACATTTTCACATGTTTTCTATTGTTAATACATCCGAGAAAAACTCTTTGTCTTAATACTTCTCAACTTTGTCTGTAGTTCTCTCTCTGGCATCTCGGACCCAAAGGTTCCAGCTGCAGACATCACCCTTCACAGAAACAGGTCACACATTACGCAGGTTAGCTTTTTAAACTGGGTCAAGTCATTACCTGAAATGGCTTCTGTGATAGTAAAAAAAAAAAAAGATGAATACAGTACATTGTGCATTTGCACGGGAACAATTTTCAGTGGCGGATTAATACACTCGAATTAAGTGGAAGGAGATGAAAACAAAAGAATGCCACCTGATGAACCTTCAAGTTTGAAATATGTAATACATATGAGAAGGATCAAACACTGTTAATATTCATTTGATCAGGAATTCATTGGCAAAATGTATAGAATAATATATAGTTTCTTACATGACAATACTACTACAGGAGGGTCACAGTCCTTTCATTAGTGCTTATAAATAAGGAGCATTAGCCACATCTACAGGGTGATTTGAATGTGGAATATACGGCTTGGTAATGAATATAAAAAAAAACAGGCTCTGAAACAATGAAAACTAAAGTGGTTCAAGGGAGAGATCGTCCTCTGACCTTAGCGAGAGTTTCTCGTAAGTGGATGTTCTGATACCAGATGTCGGACGAGACCCTCAGGACCTCGGTCTGTCACCGCTGGGAAGGCATTCGGCTGTGTATGTGCAGGAGGAGGTGAGGGTTGGAGGGAGGGGGGGGGGGGGGGGGGGGGGGGGGGGGGGGGGGGGGGGGGGGGGGGGGGGGGGGGGGGGGGGGGGGGGGGGGGGGGGGTTAATCTAGGCTAGGCCAGCAGAGGAAGGGGTCACAGTTCGCTGTGTATGCCCCGCTGCTTGAGCACCGGCTGACAGGCCACAGGAGTCTGGAAGTCCATGATGTACTGGCATTTGCTGGGCTCCTTCACCGATCGCAAGGCTGTCTCTGCTCCGCACGTCAGTGTGACCTAGAAAAGCACAAAGAGGAGGAAAGTTGAGGTGGTGGTGCGGAGGGAGGGAGGGAGGGAGGGAGGGAGGGAAGGGGCTGTTGCTCGCACACCCGAGTCAAAGAGCAACGCTGGTTTCATCTGGCAAAGGGGGGGGGGGGGGGGGGGGGGGGGGGGGCCTGCCCCGTCTCCTCTCTCTCTCTCTCTCTCTCTCTCTCTCTCTCTCTCTCTTTCTCTCTCTCTCTCTCTCTCTCTCTGTCCTCTTCGAACTTTTGTGAATAAGTGCGATTCACTATAAATGGCAGGATTGTGCAAAGACACAGCCCCATTCAGAGAAAGTGATGGCTGAGGAGCTCCTCCCCCGCCTGAGGACAGGAAGCGAAGTGCTGCTGGGACTGCGGGACACTGTGGCATTATGGGACATGACAACCGTCCTCACCCCGGGTGTGAGCGAGGACAGGGGAGAGGATGTGATTACCAATGGCGAGTCATTTAATCTGGAACTTTGACACCCTCTGCCAGAGATAGGGGGGGGGGGGGCAACAATTTATTTTACTTCTAGGGGGGTTTCCATAGCAACCCCTCACATCACACTGCACCCTGAGCAGACAATGCCCCTCTGCTGAACAAAGGCACCTAGCCTTGGAGAGAGAGAGAGAAAGAGAAAGAGAGAGAGAGAGAGAGAGAGAGAGAGAGAGAGAGAGAGAGAGAGAGAGAGAGAGAGATGAGAACTTGACAGGTATTATTGTGCCGTGCCTGGTACAGCTGGTGATTTGGTTGTGTCCCGCTCGCAGATTAAAAATAGAGGCTTTTGTGGCGTTACTTAGGATCGCGTTGCGCGGTCATATTAAGTGGGCGTGCGGCGCTCAGCGGGTTATCATTGGCGGTTTAGATTTGACTCGCAGGTGCCGGAGACATGGATCAGAGTCAGGAGGGATGGTAATTAGATTCGATTACTTTGAATGGAACTTTATTTTAGTGAGCTCTGTGAACTCACCTCGGTGATGTCACCTCAGCTTCGCCAGACACATAGAGGTTCATGGTTATTTAACAGTATCTCCCAAAATGGAAGAAGAAAAGACGTTTTACTGATGGATTTCTGTACCTGCAGAATAAAAAATGTCATTGAATTCCCAGTAAGAGTGAAGCTCTCAACAGCACCATTTGAAATTTCTCAGTTATAGGAGAACTGTCCTTGGCAGTGCATTTAGAATGACCACTAAAGCTGTTTCAAAAATCGAAAACACTATGTTTGTTCAAATATTTCTATCCATCCATTGCTCATAATTACTTACAAAATGAAAGACGAATCTATGTCTCCATTCACTTGTGGCCTTGAGATGAAAACAAAACTATGGTTTTAACGATTCAATCTTTCATCCATTCACATGATCGGCCTCAGCTACAGTTGTGTCGGCCACAGCTGAACCCGCTCCTCCTCACACGGAACAGCCCCTGCCCAGCACTTTGAATTTAATTAATAAGTGAAACAGTTGAGTTCACCCTTCCCCACAGACTGGAGACACACTGCACACTCCTGACTCTGGATTACCCCGGATCCACCAGCCAAACAATACATCACTGGTCCCACTAGTCAAGAATAAAGAGAGAGAGAAGTGTGTTTCAGAGCAGAAAGAGAGAGACAGGGAGAGAGAGAGAGAGAGAGAGAGAGAGAGAGAGAGAGAGAGAGAGAGAGAGAGAGAGAGAGAGAAAGAGAGAGAGAGAGAGAGAGGGGAGGTTCAGCGTTTCAAATATAATGAGTGTCGACTTCTGACGAGACTTCATTTATGCCGACTGCACACGGCTAGGAGGTCGTATCAAAGGAATCCAGTTAAGTCTTTTCAAAGGGGGGGCCCCTGGATGGTGCGAGCGCCCGCGTTCACAAACGACGACATTTATTGGACTCTGATTTGAAGAGGAGAGGGGGGCCAGGCCGGAGAAAATGAGATGATTAAATGTGCTACATTTTTAATTGCGCAAATTCTCACACACACACTCACTCACACACACACACACACACACAAAAAGTAAATGGAAGTCGCAGGGGTGACTGAAGGAGGAGGAGGGGGAGGAGAAGGAGGAGGAAGAAGAGGAGGGTGTCCTGGGAGAATGGAGAAGCAGAGGAGGCAAAAAGAGAGAGCAGCATTAGCTGTAAAGATCAATGTGGACTGACAGAGAGAAGAAAGTCAGCTTCCATCACTCCACTCCGGACAAAACACGCTCTGCCAGGCGGCTGAATGCAGCATGAACATCTTTTACTGATTGACGAACTCCCCACAGCTCACATGCACAAGATGTATGTGTATGTATGTGTGTGTGTGTGTGTGTGTGAGAGAGAGAGAGAGAGAGAGGGAGTGTGTGTGTGTGTGTGTGTGTGTGTGTGTGTGTGAGAGGAGCAGAGCGGCTCAAATTGTCACTGAGTGTGGGGAGAGAGCTTTGTTTGTCAGAGACACACGCACACACACGCACGCAGGCAGGCAGGCAGGTGCGCGCACACACACACACGCTCCATGTGTCTCTACAGTTTACTCAAGATGTATTTATGTGTAAAGTGGATTGTTAAAGTCATTCTCTGCACTGTCTTCAAGCTGGAAGAGCGTTTTTCAAAAATTGCGATGGAAAAGACGTGTCTCCGTCTGACGAGAGGGAAAAGTACAACTCATCACTGTCGAGTCAGAGGCAAAGTGTCAAGTCAGGTTACTGCAGGACAGGTTTACATCGAATAGATAAGTAGGTCAAATGCTGTTCTATGTCTTTGCATTGATAACCACCCATTAGAAACGGCCGGATTGAACTAATCATTGTGTTTAGAATATTACATATTAATCATACAAGCTGCCGTAGGATGGATGTGGATTCAGACTTTATCTGAGATCTCGAGATACAGATGAAAACAGGAAATGTGAGTCTATATCATAGACGGCCAAATGAAAGTGACAGTGAGAGTTAGAGAGGAGACTGGCGGATGAATCTTTGATGAGCCTGTTGTAGTATTTTAAAATCTACATGATAGAAAATGTGAGATGGATAAAGAGGATAAATACAGAGGCGTCTGTGCAGCTGCAGTAAGTAAAGAGAAGCTGGTTTAGGTCTAAATACAGTGCACTAATTAGAAGAAGACAAAAGAGTCTTTACTTTTCCAATGGGATTTTCAAGGTACAGTGCAGAATGTTTACCTTTTAATTGCACAAGAGAGAAAGCCTTTCAGTTTGTCCATTCTGGGCTACTGTAAGAACATGGCAGTCCAACATGGCTGCCTCCATTGAGCCAACCTGTGAACATGGTGAGTCTTACTTACTGTGGTGCTGCGCGAGCCTCCCTGCCAGCAGGGCTCTCCATTCTCATACACCATCTGACTGTACTGGTTCTTCTCGGCTCCTGACCACATCCCCCACTTCCTGAAAAATGACGAGAAAAATGATTCGACTTTAAACCCGCGATTTCTTTGATGAACAGTATTTAGGAGAGCAACATCCTTCTCATAAACACGAGTGGGATGACTCAATACGGGGGAAAACACCGACTCCCAGTAAAAATAAAGAAATACTGGCAGGACGGTCGGTCTGGCACTTCCCTCCTTTGCTTTACTTGCTTACTTTAACAATGGAAGGTGGTGTCGGGGGGGGGGGGGGGATGGGGGAAGGGGGGGGGGGGGGGGGGGCGCGATATTAATTTCAATTAATACTGTGTACAATAACACACGAGGGACAGTGGAAAGTGGCGCCCCTCCCAAATGGGGCCTACCACTGCCCGGCGTGAGCTCATTACACTCTCACCTAATATTTCAAAGGGAATTAGAGCAACCAAAGCAAGAAGCAAAACGCCGGCGGACTCCAGGCGAACGCAGCGGTGACTGATATCGTCTGATTAGAGCCTGTGTTGCGTTTCCTCTGATCTCCCGTCGACCTTGAGCGACCTCTTTGAGGTACGATGGCTTACAGTCCAAAACTCTGTAATCCTGTTAGTGAGGAGAAGTTGTTTGGGGCAGGCTGGACCCAACATTCAACCAACATGTTTCCCTGCTTTTCCGACCGTATTCTTTAAAGGTGCAGTGTGTGAGATTTTTTATCACTGCTATCTATTGAAATAGAATTACAAAACAATCATATAGACATTTTTACAAATGTATCATTATCCCGATGTATGACTTGCTTTTTTACATAACCCTAAAATCTGCCCTTTTATATACCAGGAGCGGGGCCACCCAATGGGGGCAGCCATGTTTTTAGAATAGCCCAGAGTGGACGTACTAAACATCGTTTGAGCTTTAGTGAGAAGTGATGGCTACAATAGGTTCTCCTGCATGCTGAGATGGGAAGGATACAAATTTCACCTCTAGGTGTCACCAAATCTTACACACTACACCTTTAAAGGTACGCTACACAAGATGTGTAGCCCCTATTTCATTTGCTCAGGAAACATTGAAAAATGCAATGAATGTTCATGATCCATTAGAAGCCACCAATACAAACAGGGGAGATAAAACAGCTGACTTGACAAAGACTGCAAACCCCAACAGTGTGGGAATGCTAAATATTTAAGCAAGCTAACTGGGCTAATCACCATCTCCGACCTGCCCAGAAACAACCAATGCAAATGAAATCAATGAGAACATTAAAAATCACAGCTGGAAAGGAGCATGTCTGAGGATAATCATTCAAACCCTGCATACTACACCTTGAACGTGCAAGACCGAGGAGCTGCTCCCTCACAGGCAAACATACACAGTGAATGAGAAACCTGACGACCTGCATTCATTTGGTTTCTTTTTCATCAATGACTTGTCAATTGTCTGTTAATCATTGTGGATAAAGAGCCACTAACGGCTATAAATTCAACTTAACTCCTAATATGGCTGAGTGCTTCTCTCTGCAGCGCCGGCCTGACCGCCCTGTCACGAGTGCACAACACTTGATCAATGTTACCACACTGACCTTTCCACAGGAGATTAAAGCAGCAGCTCGGGCTTTTAATACAGAAACTAATCTGCTGTACTTCAGGGGCAATTACTACATGTTTTAATAGGCGTGGTAATTGATGTCAGCAGGACGTTATGATGATGAAAGCCTGACGAGTGACGGAGGATTCTGTGTTTCTGTGTCTGTCTGACACAAAACAATGAGGGTAAGATTAAAGGTACGATGTGTAGGAGGGAGCTGAGAGGGATGAATTGGAAGAAACATAACAAATTATATGTATATATATATACATATATATATATATATATATATAGTTATAGTTATAGTTATGTTTATATCAGTGTTTAAACAGCTAGAATGAAGCCTTTGTATTTCCATCTGGTCATCTCTGTGGAGGCGGCCATGTTGCACGACCATGTTTTTACAACAGCCCAGAATTAAATTGAACACATTTTCAGGTTTTATGATAACCGAATGTTACCATGGGTTCTGTTACACTGTTGGAAGGGAAGGAGGAGGAGAACTACATCATACAACTCTAGCAGCAGATGTCACTAAATCCTACACACTGTACCTTTAATGAATAAATGCAACCAGTAATTACAAGTCTCATTGAAAAAAAAAAAGGTTGTAAAAAGATCATTTAAAATCCACGTAGTTGTGTAAACACCGAATTATTCCTGTTTGACCTTGAGTGGGACAAACATGGACGTCTCTTTGATTTCCACCGGCCCTTTCACAGACACAGGGCCGTCTGTCTCCACTGAGCAGTCCCTGAGTGCGGCTCCTCTGCCGGCGCCGCCTGCCCATGATGTGCATGGCTTATTTAAGATGCCTGAGCGGGTCAGTCAGAGGTGAATTGCTCACACGAGTGGAAGCCGGCTGGGCCCGAGCGTCTCGCCTTTTTCCCTTCCAGCCTGCGTGATTGGGTTTTAGCACTCTGTTAGCACGAGCGGGGCGCGGGGGGGGGGGGTGGTGGGGCTGCTGA